>JAIXNV010000025.1:11694844-11706761 GCA_020917445.1 Riparia riparia | reverse complement strand
AAAAAAAAAAAAAAAAAAAAAAAAAGAGGGAAATACAAGTGGCAAAAATTAAAAAGTGAAAGGGAGGAAGAAAAGAAGGAAAAAAAAAAGAGAAAAGGGGGAAGGAAAAGAAAACAAAGGGAAAAGAAGTGGGAGATGGAAGAAAAAAGAAGGCAAAAGGAAGAGAAAAAATGGCAGGAAAAAAGAAAGGAAAAAAGTGGGGAAAAGAGGGAATGGAAGGAAAAAGGGAAAAAGAAAAACAAAGGAAAATTTAAAAAAAAGAAAGAAGGGAAAGACAAAGCGAGGAGGGAAAACAAAAGGAAAACAAAAGATAGGGAGAAAAAAAAAATCCAAGGGAAAAAAATTCTTATTGTGACACTACCTTGACAGATTTCAGGAAAACCTATGAATATTAAAGCTTTTCATACTGTCTTTTATAATATATTATGTTCAAAGCAAATGAAAAAAAAAATCAGTTTAATGAAGTAGCAATAACAAAACCTGGTTGTGCAATCCATTTCATCATTTCATAGGTATTGAAGAGGCCCTTAACAGTTTAGATTAGACTTACAGAAAAATGTTTTTTTCTTTTCGGTGTGGTGGGTTTTTTTTGTTTTTTTTTTTTTTTTTTCCCTGAGGGACTGGCAGTAATTAGTTTTTAGGAAAGACCCTAAAGACAGATATGTGCACAGAGCAGTCATGTTCCAATTCATGGCTTCTTTTAGGATCAAAGTGTTTAAAGAGCACTAATGAAGCTTTACTGTGTGCAGTTTTCTATTTCTGTTTAAGCCATTCACCTTTTCTTCCCAAACAGCTTTTAGAAATAATTTCCCTTATTTGCCTGTTTATCAAATAAGAAAAATTTACAATCCTTTCTATCTCATCTCTATGAACCTTGAGGCAAATTGAGAACTATATGCAGTTATACACAAATTTTCATAGTACTGAAGGGGAAAAAAAAGCTATTTAGTTGTAGTAGAAAATGAGAGCTTAAGATGTAATTTACATTTTTAGATTTCCAACTATGTTATATCTGGGATGAAAGTCTTATATGCTAATACTGAATTCACTGTAAGAAGTAATCAGTTAGACTGTTTTATGACAAATGCTGGTGCAAACAACCTGAGCCAATCTTGGCTCAGCTATATTCAAACACAGGCTATTTTGTGGGGCAGGTATCTTGTCAGTCTAATGTGCCTGTGAAAGATGTTGCATGATTTTTGTCTACAGTTTGATAGTTTAGCTGGCCTTGAGACCTTTTAGCTTTGTGAAAACTGATAGGCAGTGGTATTTGGGTACAAAACCCTTTCTTCATTAGTTTTCTGATTATAAATTTTTAAACTTTATCAAAGAACATACTTGCTTTTTGAGTTTAAAAAAAATGGATTCTATGTGTTTTTTTATGTAAAAGTGTTGTTGTGTTGGGTTTTTTTCCTGAACCTTTCATATATTTGTTAAATGACGATGAAAAAGAGATGTTCCTATACTCACTATAGTCACTGCAGTGTAGTGTAGACATATGCAAAATATTTTGAAAATCATACTGTTAATTTTATGTAGAAAGTGCAATTATTAAGTACAAAAAGACTTAAAAGTTCATCAGCACATGCAATTAAAATTCAAATTAGCAAATTTATTTGTAAAAGCATCCTCCCTATCCCAGTCTTCCAGTTCTGCACACATTCCTTCACTCAGCCCAGTATGTATTTCCTTTGCCATTATTTTCCTCCCAAGCCTGACCCAGGGCCCAATGTCTAAGTACAAAATTGGAGAGGCTGCTTCCTGCAGATATTCAGAAGAGACAAAAAGGATAAGGGAAAAGGACGTGTTCTTGCCTCCACGCATTCTGTCAGTCCCCAGATGTACTTCCTTCCAGCCCCTCCCCTTTGCTTCTGCTAAATGATGCTCTGCTTAAATGAGGGTAAAACAGCTCAAACTTGACCCTATTTGCAAAAGTTATCAGCAGTGGATGGGGAAGGGCCTCATGCTTTGTTTGGTGTTGAAGAATCAGCCTGATTCATCAGTCCCGAAGTGAAGCATTTAGAGAATGTGAATAACAACTTTTCCTGACAGAAACTGGCACTGGTGAGGACATGGCAGGTGAAGTTACTGTTAGAAATACCAAATCATAGTACTGATAACTTATCTCAAGTTACCAAGTGCTGAGGTGATGCTGGGGGTCCAGGTCCGGAGATACCTGACTGTGAGTCACTTTGAACAACAAAAGCCCAGCTCCTCTCTTTAATTGCAGGGAATTCTAGCACACCATTTCTCAGAGTGTGGAGATTCCACTCTAGACTGGGGATGCCCCTAAAAGGTAATCAAAAGAGATCTGCCCTTGGTTGTTAATATGGGTAACACCAATCTCTGCTTAGTAATTGTTTTGCTGGCTTTAATATCATTCCTTCTGTATTGCTTCAATAAATCATGCACTATACTAGTAATTGTAACGATCTTCTCTGTGTAGTAACAAATTCTGATTAAGATCCCTTAGGCTAAGCATTTTTATCATCAATTAAAATAAATAATCCTTCTGTATGGGCTTGCTATCCTTAACTCTGCAGGACAAAGTTGTACTAAGTTTCAATTATGCCTATAAAAATCTTCAGACTTAAACTCTTGACTGGGTGGTGTGGATCTGGGTTTGGATCCAGCCACAGCTAGGTTCCTCTCTGAGGAGAACATTAGAAAGCTAGAAGCTTTTGGAACCTCATGATGCAGCAGGAGGGTTCCCCTCATTAACCTTGTTGAAAGTTTCCATTTTGCCCATTAGTTAACTAATGTTAACTCCTATACATTATATCTTCATGCTAGACCAGAGGTGATCAGCATCAGTACTTAAAACCTGCTGGTTTGGACAATGGTGGCATTGAACCATTATCTGAGACCTTGTTGCAAAACTGCCTCCCAAGAAACTTGGCAAGAACCTGGATACATGTAAGGTTCCATGGTGCAACTCCTCAACAGCTACCAGACAAAGTACTTCATGGCCCAACCACCTGAAACAATAGCAGCAGTATGGTAAAAATACCTGAAGAAATGGGTTCAGTATGATTCATTTTCTGTAAGTACGTGCTTCAATTTCTTCTGGCTTTCCAACTACTAGAGAATTTTCAGTCTATCATAATCTATTCACCCACCCTAGAAGTACCTAGGGTTTTGACCCTAGGAGTACCAGGGGTTTGCTTCTTAAATAGTAAGGTATTCAGGTAAGCTCTAGGGTTTTTTTCCCCCTTTGTTCTTCTGTTTTGCTGCAAATCCTCTGGTACACTGCAAATCTATAACTCAACATATTTTCATAATTTTTAATGCTTCTTTTCTACCTTTGCTTTTAATGCTTCTTTTCTACCTAGCTTCTTTGCTTATGGCTCATGGCCTAAAATTCCTGGATGTGACATACAAGCTATCTGTTGTTCTATACTGCTGACACTGATGTTGAAAAACTTCAAAAGTTACTCTTAGGAGACATGCTGTAGCATTATATTACTTCAAGAATAATGACTCTAAGCTAAATTACACGCCTGGAAGGGAAATATAAATAGGAAATAGAGAGATGGAAAGTTCCTCATTATCACTTCATCATAGTGCTGAAGCAGAATGGGAATCATTGCAAAACTTAACATTAAAAACAGCTCCTGGATATACTAAACAATTCTATTATATACAAGTCAGCAGTACAGAAAGATTAATATAGATATATACTCAGAAGTAAAGGTTGTGAAGAGATGTCTGTGAAAGGTAAAATAATAAATTTTAAAAGGAAAACCAGCAAAAACATTAGCTCAGGCTTTTAACCTGCAGTATGTTTCCTTGATCCCCAAAACAGGCATATTAATTCCTTCCTGTTGAATTAGATTTTCTGCGGTACCCTGATGAGTTAGGCATGAATGAGTGTCTTTTTCTAAACCATTGAACATCTTTGAAAAAAAAGGCAATTTACCATTTTAGTAATTTTTTTCTTATTTTCTGTCACTAATATTGTAAGGAAATACCAATAAACCTTTAAATAGCTATACAAAATGTATTAAAGCACAAGAGCTGTTGTGTCAGAAAGAGAACAATGTTGTTACCACTCTTACAAAAATTACACTGGTTCTTCTATTGCATATCCACACAACAACATCATAAAACTGAGGCATGTTAAAGCAAGGAAGCAAAGAACATGTGAATACAGAGCTAAGCAAACAGCTGAACTCTCTTTTTACCTCTGCTATAGGTATTCTACTTATGCAAAGCACTCTCTGCCTCGGTGTTTGTATTTATAAATGATAACATCAATAGTTTCCTTGCAGGGTGTTAGAAGGCATAGATTTTTAATATTTACAAAGCATTTTCAAGTTTTTTATGCAAAAGTGAAAAAATGCAAATAATAGTAAGCAGAGTAAGGATATTATAGTTATTCTATCACTGATTACAAAAGTCTTATTTTCATATTCTTTTTAGAGATTTTCATTATTACTTGCTATTTTTCTTCTCTCTATACTTCTTTTTTTCCCCACCCCCATTTTGTACTTCATAATTTGAATTTCAGTGTCTGTTGCTATGACAACAGCACGATCTGACTAGTGCTGCCTTCAGCTCCCTTTTCAAATCTAAGCTGTGCTATTTGAAACTACACATTTTGAGTTTAAGGTGCCTGGCGGTTTCCTTAGAATAACCTGACAGGATTTTCCCAGTTCTAAGCTATGGTGAAGATAGATGTCCTTATAAATCCTAATATCTGCCAATGCTTTTCCATCCCAATTCACATTATTTGGACTCTTTCCTTCTCTATGGTGGCAAATAAATAATGGTGGAATTAACAGAAATAAGCGTCCTTGTACATTTCCATAAATATTTGCATATATGCACATATATGTGTGTGGGAGATTAGGGACAGGAGGTCGGAAGATATCGCATTGTACAGGCAGACAGAACCCCTCTCTCAACACTTAATTGTTTAGTGTCCTTGATAAGGTAAGCAACACGTAGTTTGTAATGTAAGCAGACGGAAGTGATGTAGCAAACAGAAGATTTATAACCCCATGTAACCAGTTAATAAAACGCCATTTGCCATCCACCGCATTGGTGTCTGTGAGCTGGTGGCCCGAGCAGCCTGGGTGTGGCTGCCGTGTTGCTCCTGAACCAGGTTGCTACGCCTCAGCGGAGGCAGCAAGTGGTGCCAAAGCCCTGGGAGCTGCCCGGGAGATCGGGAGTCACCTGGACAGGTGAACAATGGCTGAGTGGCGGGGCCAGCTTGGCGAGGGGGACGCCCCTGCACCAACGAGGAGGATGGAAGCTCTCGTGAAGGTCGTATCTCAGATTCATAAACAGTGGGGGATTGATTGTAAAGCAAAAGATTTTACCATCGCAGTGACGAGGCTTTTGCAACTTAAAGTCATTGACTGACTGGTGGATATTCTCCACCCAGATATATGGGGTCAAGGCACAAAAGCTCTTGGCGAAGACACAATGTCTTCCGGCTCGGGTAAAAATCTTAAGGCATGGGGAAAAGTCATGCAAGCTTTGAAAAAGGCTCTGCAAGAGCAGGAGACCTGGAAAGCTGCACAAAATTGTCTAAAATTTATCCGCAGCTCGGTGTAGGCGCAGACACGCAGACTGTTTCAGATAAAGCTTTTTCAGAGGATTATCAGGGTGTAGAAAAATGTGGTCTGAAGGTCAATGACTGTGTTCAGACTGCTGATAAGGTTGGTTCTGCCAACTGCAGAAACTTGGAGGAGCAAAATCTCCCTCCAAAGACTTCAAGCCCAGAATTACCTGCTGAAGGAAAAACACAAGCAAAATTGTTTTGGGATGGTTTAACTGAGGAAGCCAGGAATGCTGCCATGGGATTGCTGGTAGGGGGGGCTGAGGAGGGACCCCCACCCTATGCGGCAATGAGTTGCACTGGCTCTCTGGGAGAGAACGGGAATGTAGTTGGACTGAAACATTTGTTAGATAACAAGACAGAAAACAAAGAAGGTCTTTTAAATAGCGTGCCTATTGCCAACAAAAACAAAGACAGTTTGTTTGATAACGCGGACACACGCGAGCAGAAGAAGGGGGAAGACCTCAAAGGGGGAATTAAAGCTAATCTTTGCCAAAAAGATTATTTTAAGGTACACAGTTTAAAGGGTGGAAGAAAGGGGCAGCTCAGCCCTGAGAGAAATGGGCGGGGGCCAAGAGGGAAGGGATGGCCCAGCCCTGAGGGAAAGGGGTGGGGTCGGAGCGCGACCGAAAGGCTCCGGAGCCCAGAAGCAGCCAGTCAGTCGACTTCTGACTCTGAAACCGACTCTAGCTGGGACTGGGACAGCCAGTCCTCTGTTGCTGATTCTGGCTCCGGCTGGGACAAAGAGGAAGTAACAGTATATAAAATCAGTAATAACAATGTTTCTACTTGGGTGAGGAGAAGTCAGAAAAAGAACAAACTACTCTCACAGGCTGGAAGAAGATTAAAATGGCATGCTTTAAATGCAGCCAGGCATTTAAATTGGGTGAACGTGCAAATTATTAGACTCCTACCTTCAGTACCCTGATCAATTAGACCCTATTAGATTCTCACAGCACGCAGACACAGGAGAGAGGCCACACCTGGCACCTCCTCCTCATTCCATCCCTTAGCTCTCTACCAAAAACCTAACTCAGATCCTTACAATCCATTTCTTAGTGTGTTAAATGCTAGCTTTTTGTCATTGAACCAATCCAATCCAAACTTTACAAAATCATGCTGGTTATATTATAATGCAGAACCTCCTTTTATGAGGGTGTAACCCTTGATGTTCCTTTCGAATATTCTGCACCAGATAATCCACACAACTTTAGGTGGGACACCCCCCGGAGGGAAATTACCCTGAGTCAATCACAGGCTGAGGCAAGTGCTTTGGCAATGTAACCTTAGCAAAGCAGATGGGCAATATCTGTGCTGAGTTCATCCAACCTAGACAAAAAACCGGTAAGTGGGCAGTCCCATTTGTACCAGGAATGTGTGTCTGTCAACAATCTGGAATAACCCCCTGTGTGTACCTTGGTAAATTCAATAACCTTGCTGACTTTTGTGTCCAAGTTCTGATTGTTCCTAGAGTCCTGTATCACCAAGAAGAGGAAATGTATCACTTTTTAGAAGAAACCATCCAGCTCCACAAAAGAGAAATGATGACAGGTATAACCATTGCAATGCTCCTTGGCCTAGGAGCCACTGGCACAGCCACAGGTGTCTCAGCTCTTGTGACCCAACACCAAGGACTTTCTCAGCTGCAAATGACCATTGACGAGGACTTGCTAAGAATTGAAAAATCCATCTCGTCTCTGGAGGAATCTATCTCCTCGCTTTCAGAAGTCGTCCTGCAGAACAGGTGAGGACTGGACCTCTTGCTCATGCATCAAGGAGGCCTGTGTGCCGCCTTGAGAGAAGAATGCTGTTTTTATGCAGACCATACCGGAGTCGTGCGAGACTCCATGGTTGAACTGAGAGAAAGACTAGCCCAGAGAAAGAGAGAGAGAGAGGCCCAACAGGGATGGTTCGAGTCATGGTTCAATCAGTCCCCATGGCTGGCCACCCTTGTTTCCACCTTAATAGGCCCACTCACCATGATACTCTTGATATTGATTTTGGGCCTTGCATTTTGAAAAAGTTAGTGTCATTTGTTAAGATCCGTTTAGAGAAAGTCGACATCCTATTTGTCAAATGCCTGCAGTTACCGTGAAGTGCACTTATTACTAACATGTTATATCACTTTTGTATCCTATTATACTAACTTTAACAGGGTGTTTTGCATTTTTTATAACATTTATACCTCTATAGGTTTTTTACTTAATCATGAGAGGGAGGGGGGAGATGTGGGAGATTAGGGACAGGCGGTCAGAAGATATCGCGTTGTACGGGCAGACAGAACCCCTCCCTCAACACTTAGTTGTTTAGTGTCCTTGATAAGGTAAGCAACACGTAACTTGTAACGTAAGCAGACGGATGTGATGTAGCAAACAGAGGTTTTATAACTCCATGTAATCAGTCAATAAAACACCATTTGCCGTCCACCACATTCGTTTCTGTGAGCTGGTGGCCTGAGCAGCCTGGGTGTGGCTGCCGTGTTGTTTCCAAACCAGGTTGCTACGCCTCAGCAGAGGCAGCACATGTGTATATACATATACAAATAAGCAGGCTTAATGTGCACATACACAATCTGTTTTTCATCTGTGTAAACTGTGATCTGTCACAGAACTTCTCAGAGAAATAAAAGGAACCAGCAAGTTAGGTTTAATTTTACAATGAATTAAAACTCAGAAGACACAAGGAAAGATTCCCAGTGATGTGAGGGAATTTGAATCATGACTTTATTCTTAAAAGCTGCTACTGTTCCTTGCTAATGGCTGAGTACAAAGCACAAGCATGCAGTGGAGAATCCACTCATAATCTAAAGGCATGCATCCAGATTTCTGATTTTGCATTCAGAATTTCCAATTTTTCATTCAATCCCGATTTCCTGACACATTTTAAAGTCCTGATAAATTTACTGCTGTTACCATTAATTGAAGTCATAGGCTACAGCCTAATAGATGGTCACAGATACACTGTTGCTCAAGTACTGGAACACTCACACAGAAATCTAAACAGGGGGTTTAAATAATGTCCTATGTCAACTTCTGATAAGGGAGGAGACCTATAGATAAGTTCCTGAGCATTTAGATCAATCAAGAAAAAATTACAGAGTTTATGAAATGTCATTGCAATGATTCCACATTCCTGATATGACAAGCCCAAGTTTTATCCTGTGCATCACGTGGCATTACAGACTGACACACTGATTTAATTTTCGTACCTCTAGCTCGGTGGAGCAGCATTGCTTATCCATGTTATTATGCTCTTGACTAAAATAAAAAACAAAAAACAATACCACAACAACAAAAAACAACCACCATCTCCACAACATCTAAAAACAAACAAACAAAAACAGAGCTCATTATCACTCTTAAGTTAAGGAATAATAATTTCTCAGATAAATCTCTCTCCTTGAAAATCATGTGTCATATCCTGCTGCTTACTTATCCAGACTGGAAAATAGTGTAAATGTTTAACATTGAAATGAAACAGAAGCCACCTTAAAAAATTTCAATGGTGTAAAACCAAATTAATTTTCCAGCTGCAAGAAAGCAGGCCAGCTGTATGTGGATGTACCTAGGAAAAAGCCCACTGATCTTTCTGTTGATATTTTATATCAGAGTACGATTCATGATTTTAAATCCTTGGATACAATACCTGGAGTCAGTATTGATTCCTCTGCCACCCTTCCACCTTAGAGGTATTTCCTACCTCAGTCTTTAGCATTTTCCTTACTTCTGCTCCTAGAATTGTTCATGCAGCTCTTCTGTGAAAGAGATAAAGGAGATACCTAGCTTTAAAAAAATACTCTTATTGTTATTTTAAAATGTACATAATTTCATTTTGTAAGTCTTGTTATGACTTTTTAAATAGCGTGTGTTCCCTATCTGCTGAACACCACAGCCAGAAAGGTGTTGGGCCAGCATGACTCAGCCACATAGTGAGGAGTCAGGGAAGGAGGAGGAGTGTGGCAATTCCTCAGACTACTCTTGCCACTAAAGAGAGCATTGCCTGAAGCAACAAGGTTGAATTAAGTCTTTGGTGGCATCATGCTGACCCCTCCAAACCTGGGATAGGAAATTATTTTCTAATCTGAGATGACAGAAGTCTAATGCACATACTAAGCTACTTTATATGCTTAAATAAATCACAGCCTTTACTGTGAATACATTTGTATTAAACAGTTTTCAGTATATTAAGAAAAACCACTATGAGGACAAATTCCAGCTTAAAGTATTCTTGCATCTTTCACACACAATGTACACTCCTTCTCCTGTGCTGCAATATGCTACTACCTTTGGTTATGCTGACACAGCGTTTGGTAAGATTACATTATGAAGAAAACTGATGAAAATGAAATAAAATCCTGCAAGCCAGCAACAACAAAACAAAAAACCAACAACCACAAGGACCAAAAAAACCCAAAAAACCCCTCTAAAACAGAACTTGTTAATCCATGGTCTAGAGGTTCAGCCTTTGCCTTGCGACAGCAGAACATGTTGATGATTTAGTAATTTTGGATAGATTATATTTTTATTTACTATGGTAAAGAACAGGAGTTTTTCTAAAATGTAAGCAGCAATGGAAGATAAAGGTAAGGTTCATTAACCTGAAAATCCTCAAGAAGGCAGACATGAAACAGAGGGGAGCATGTATAAGGTTATATATTTCTTATGTGATATTCCTTTAAGGCAAAGGGTTTTTTAGGGTGAAGGGTGTCCTGGTTTAGGGACAAATTTGGGAGAAAACCCCGGTATAGGGTCCCTCTGGGAAGCAAACCCAAGTGGCCCCTCCCTCCAACCGGTCTGGTAAAAAAAAAAACAAAAAAAAACAAAAAAAAACCCAAACCAAAACAAAAAAACACCCTCTTTGGAGAAAAGTGGAAAAAACTATTTTACTAAGCAAATAAAGTGCATACAAGTATAAAGAATGAATAATATGAAACAATAAAACCTCTCCTGAAGTGAGATGGCAAATTGAGAAAGTTCTTGCCGTGGGTGTAGCTCGGCTCTCTCTCAGTCTCTCCTCAGTCCCAGCCCCTCCGGCGCTGCTGGAAAATGCCGAGGTCCAGGCCCCGGTGGGCCGCAGGTGCAGCCCCCAGTGATCGCCTGGGTGTTCAGTCCAGAGCTGGTTTAAACAGTTCCAAGAAAAAGGAAAAAAACAGTCCAGGGAACTTCTCTGCCCTAGCTAGCTGAAACTAACTAAAAGCAAAAGAAATCTCTGTCCTGCAGTCTTTCCAAGCCTCCGCCGAACACCCCAGCCGGAGAAGAATGTGGAGGAGTCAGGCAGTTTTCTCAAAACAAACTCTGCGCTTCTCCTTGCTCTTAGAACCAGTCTTAAAGGCACAGAACACAATATACAGCACAAACAGAACAGACGATTGGGGATACAAGCATCATAAAGTTACCCTAGGACATTCCACCCCTCATCCCCATATCGTCAATTTACTAAAACTAATATATACTCTAGCTCTACACACACATACATCTATATAAAAGCAATATGTAATATACAGCTACATACAGTGGCAGTACCATTCAGCACACAGCAATAATGACACACAGTTCTTACCCATCAAATCTCCCTGGGGTACACATTGTGTGGTTCCATCTTTCTGCATTACCCACCATGTGCAGCCTGGTCCCTGAGCAAAGACAATCCCATGGATGGGATCCTCTGTATTTGAAGCAGAATTGATCCAAACTGTTTTCCCTAACAACCCTCTTACATGTACTACTGGGACTTTCTCTCCATCTACTGTATGTAGGGGCTCAGATTGGGCAGGGCCCGCTCTGTTGGTGGAACCTCGTGTGTTAACTAACCAGGTGGCCTTTGCTAGATGCTGCTCCCAGTTTTTGAATGATCCCCCACCCAGTGATTTCAGGGTGGTTTTTAGCAGACCATTGTATCTTTCTACTTTCCCTGAAGCTGGTGCATGATAGGGGATATGGTACACCCACTCAATGCCATGTTCTCTAGCCCAGGTGTTGATGAGACTATTCCTGAAATGAGTTCCATTGTCTGACTCAATCCTCTCAGGGGTACCATGCCTCCAAAGAACTTGTTTTTCAAGGCCTAGAATGGTGTTACGGGCTGTAGCGTGGGGCACAGGGTAGGTCTCCAGCCATCCAGTGGTGGCTTCCACCATGGTCAGCACGTAGCGCTTGCCTTGGCGGGTTTGGGGAAGGGTGATGTAGTCAATCTGCCAGGCTTCCCCGTACTTATATTTGGACCATCGCCTGCCATACCATAGGGGCTTCACCCGTTTCGCCTGCTTGATGGCAGCACACGTCTCACAGTCATGGATAACCTGAGAAATACTGTCCATGGTTAGATCCACCCCTCGGTCTCGTGCCCACTTAT
>JAIXNV010000025.1:11621724-11639316 GCA_020917445.1 Riparia riparia | reverse complement strand
GTTTGTCCTGTTATATTTACTAGTAAAGAACTGTTATTCCTTTCCCCATAGCTCTGACTGAAAAGCCTCTTTAATCTTCTAAGTTATAATAACTTGGAGGGAAGGGATTAGAATTCCCCATTCCTAGAGAGTCCCCGCCTCTCCCTTGCAGATACCTGTCTTTCAAACACAGACACTCCTCCAAACCTCTGTGGTTAGGGCAGGGAAAAAACATTTCACATTTCTAAAACAAAATTTTGCCAACCCATGACATCAAGATCTAAGTATAACTTTTTGTTCAATAGTATTAAAAACAGCTGAGCTATGAAGCTGGGTATAACCAGCTGGGGAAATGTTCTTTCTAATTCCATGAAGTTTCCATGGCTTACTCTAAAGAGATCTAAAAGCAAACTTCCACCGGTCTAGAAAACCTGAAGTCTCTAACTTCTTAACAGCTTGCTCTGGCAAAGGCCTATGGAGAGGAAAACTCCCCTAAATGCTGAGTTATTAACTGTTATGGATTGTTGTGTCTAGGTGTTTTACTTTCCTCAAGATCTTTGACAGATGAGCTCTGGCAAACCTTATTGCAGTGCTTCAAAACATTCTTTTCCCAGCTGTCTAATTTGGTCTTGTTCTGAAGATTATGCCCACTAGATGAGTTGGAAAACATAAAGAAGTTTCTGAGCTTCAGTTGCTCTGTAAGCCAAACCATTAACTTAAAATGTGGCTGACAAAGGTGAGCTGTATTATAGTCCTGATCTATGTACAAGTAACTGTGGAGTATGTTGACTTTGCCATATATAAGTGACTTCTACCAGAATTTTGGTGAGAGGCAGCTGCAAGTTGGTAGAATCATAGATGGCCACAGATGTTTAATCAAGTGTTTCAGAGTTCCTGGTCTGTTTTCTATCTCAGGAATGCTCAGTTTATCACATAAGAGAAACTTCTTTGTAGTGTATTTCCCACAATCAACAAAGCTCTTTAATATTGAAATTAAATACAACTGATACATTGGTTGGTCATTTCAACTGAGGGATCAATAAGTGTAGTGACAGAGCTGCTCTTTTGTTTAAAGTAGAGATGAAATACAGCACAGACATAACAAGAAGAATTACTTTTCAGTAATTTTTCTTTTTTTTTTAGGAAAATACACTTATTAGAAAAATACCAGTTTTCTACTTTTTGACATATATTCTAAGAGGAGTCTTTAATTGCCTGTTCTAATCCAAGGATTCAACTCCTTCAATTCATTAAAGAAATGTCAGAGCAGGGGCACAGAGCACTACATTTAGAGGCTCCTTTGCAGCTGACAAAGAGCAAATGAAGCTGCTGAGCTGTTTTCACAAGAGATTTGTGAACAGAACTTCTCTAGTACCAAGCCACAAAATAGAGATCACAGGCATGACAAGCAGCATGGATCTGCCTCTTTACGCTAAATTTATTCATTTCTTGGGCTGAAGACAAAGGGATCAGGCAATTCCTAAAAAGGGCTGAGAAAAGTTAGCTGTAAGGGATTAAGCAATATTTTCGGGCTGCTTCTTCATTTTGTCTCAGAAAAGAGAAAGAGCTAAAGACAAAGGACAGTGGCTACTTGAGATTGTTTAAATTGACTGTGCAATTTTTATTTGAAGACTGAAATGGAGGGAGGGGCCCAGATACATTCTGGGGCTTTGATTAATTTGTTTTGGAATCATATACATAGAAATTTAAAGACTTCTCAGACAATGTGTTCTTCTGTCAAATTAGATGTTGAGCATGTCATGGGTTACATGGTTTTCCTATGCAACATGTATGCCCAGAAAGGTTACACTGTCAACACAGTAAGACTTCAGAAAAAAAAAAAAATTTAGAAATCCACCATACCACAGAGTTTTGTTCAATATCTGTCGCTTCCTGTGGCTACTGAATCCTTGCAGACCATGGAAGCTCTAAAAAGGACATCATTCGTGAATGCAAGGATCCTTGAATTCATCACTTTCATCAGAGTGATGACTTCAAGGAAAATTCAAAAGAAGAGTGTTTTTTTCTTCTAGTCAATCCTTTTAATCTGCTCACTAATCTGATCCTTTGTAAATTTGTGTGGTCTAGGAGATGTGCATCATTCCTAATATATTGCTAGTTTGGAATGCGTTAATTTCCAATGTGGTTATTCTGCCTGTAAGACGATCTTGTTGCCTCTAGTAGTATCTGGTCAAATTATTAACCACACTCTCTTGTCTTTGACCTTTGACAAGTCCAGCTGTTCAGTCTCAATTAGCACAAGCAAACAAGGTTCCTTCCAAGTCATGCAAAGCTTCTACCAATTTACTCCTCCTTCTTTTTTCTTTTGTCCCAGTCATAGCTCAGCCAGCCTGAAGTTGGAAAGAAAAGTTCTTTTCACAATCAGCAGTGTGATTCCAGGTCCAGTCTGGCTGGGTGGAGCATGGCAAAATATATAGAGATGGGAACAATGGAGTGCCTGAAAAATAAAAACTTAATGGTGGTAAAATAACAAACACAGGATCTGCATGGTCCAAGGGGCAGCATCCAAAGACCTGGGAGCAGGGCTAACTCGACAGTATATAAGGTTACCTGAGGGCAGGGGTCCAATCCCGAATGCAGGACAGGGATATGACCTTACATGTCAAAAGTCCCAAACCAATGGAGGACCAGAACCTATTTTGGAATGATCAGCATCCTAATTTTCATCCTTTGAGTTTCCCACCTCCCATAGTCTCAGGTTTATGGTTTCTGCCTAAGTTGCCTTGGCTAAGCTCTTATCCAACCCAACTAGCTCAGTTCCCACAAATTCTTACTGTGCCACTGGAGAAAAGTGTTACAGCATAGGTCTAGGACAATTGGTCTCTTGGTAAATAACTTTCCTTTTTCTCTCTGATAAAACAGAGGAAACACTTTGGAATATCCAGCAGAGTTTAATGAGTTTGTCAAAATAAAGCCAGTACTTTTCTTCAGTGAGTGTTCACTTTCAAAAAAATGTTACTATATGTTTCTACTTCCCACTATCTGTCTACTACCATTGTAGATGAGATCCTGAGTGAGTGGACTGAGGAGACCTCTGGTGTGACTCTTATATCTACACAGAAAATGAAAACATTGATTATGTATGGAACACGTACAAAAAAGAGAGAATTCTACAAAAGTGACTTAAGTCTTCCATATATTACAGCCTCTTTGAAAATTTGTTGCACAAGAAGCTGGCACAAGAATAAATTCATGTGCAAATGACCTGACGGCAATATTTTTTTTCCTTCAAAGATATTATAGGAATTAACCAGCACTACAGGAAAAAAACAGTTTAAATCCTGGTTTATCCAGTGGTAGATTAAAAATGTATGTCTTACTATAAGCTGTCTTCATCCTGCTCATTTCTTTGTCTCCCTGCAGTGTAATGCCATCTGTTGTGTTAACAGAACTACGTGGGAAAGGAGGACAGCATGTACTAATCTGAACGATCAAACTTCTATTTTGCTAAGTTTTTTTGTCAGATTAGTCCAAAGCTTTTTTCCACAGCATGTCCCTACAAGCAGTTATGCTGGCCATAGCAAGGAGGGGATGTAGGAGGATTTTATCATGCAGAAACAGGGCTGAGTCAGTGTGCTGGCTCTGGCTGGGGTAGAGTTAAGAAATGAGGAAAAGCTGAGGCAAAAATAGAATCACACCCGTGCTGAGTGCAGACCTTTATTTTCAGGAGGAATGCATTTCAGCAAAATATGTGCAGCCCGTGGATTTTCAAGCATGCCTCGGGCTCTGGTGATGAAATTGAGTTTATAGAATCTACTTGTTCTTTTTCCTTTCCTCCTCTCAGACATAATTCAGGGTTATAAAATAATTAATTTTTCAGGACACCAGCAGTTTTGTCACACAATACCTTCAATTTAAAAGCTTTGCTCATAGATCTGCTGTGATATGATATATCAGTGCTGGCAAAAGTACAAAAATGATGCCATCTGTTGTTGGATTGGATACAGACATCAGTTCTTTCAACTGGGCAACCAATCTGCATTGCTCACAGCAGAAGCAAGCAGGGCATCCTGAACATTTACAGCCTGGATATGCAATCATTGTGATCCAATAGGTACTCAAGTATCATTCAGTAACTTAAAAGAGCTCATAAACACAAGTTAGACAAATAAATTACAACCCTTTAAAAATTCCAATAACAAAATTAAATGTGAATTTGCACCTGGCAGCTGAAAATCAGCCTGAAGGCTTTATGATCAGTGATAAAAATATGTGGCAATAATACATGAACAAACTAGTTCATAATATTCTATTCCTGCATGTCACGTTATAATTTAGTTTTCCATCTCTCTTTCCTGAAAATTCTTTAAAGAAGCCAATTCCTGTAGCAAAGTGGAAATACAAATACCATGATGTAAGATTAGTTTTTAAAGAATTAATAAAAAATCTTTGAGCCCAAAAGGACCATGTTTAAACTCAATGAAAACATGTCATTTGTACCATGCCAGTTCAAAATTACTGTGAGAGATAATGATGTATTACATGTAAAAATATTATTATAATAATTGTTGTGATATTGACTATGATGTTTATTAAATTTAAATAATTTCAACTCTTTTGGCCCAAGAAACTAGATAACAGCTTGGTGTATTGCCAGATGTTCTAATTAGGACAAAGAGTGTTCATGTTCCACAACTCCATTTATTTCCTTCAAAAGTAGCTTGGCATTTTTCCTTTTCTGTATTAACTCCGGCTTTCCTGAACACTGGAACTACTGAATAAGAATGTTTATTCCATGTTCACTATCTCATGTTATGTCAGCTGAGCGTATGTGCAATCTTAGTCTCTTAACATTTTTTTTTTTTTAGTGTTACATTCTGGTCTTCATGTAAGTCTTCAGATTTACCTGAGGCTGTCAAGTTTCATACCATGAACACTAAATGCATTAGGCTTTTTCCTCCCAGCCCCTCTTAACAACATTGGCATCTCTCCCCTCACCCAGGGGCTGCAAACCCCAAAACTTAAAACCCTGTGACACTGTTGCTGCAGCCAGTGATGGGTGCCCCAGTGCAGCCCAGGCTCAGCCTGTCCCTGAAGGCAGAGTATCACTTTTACTGGTTTAGCCATTGAAAAGTAGGTTACAGAGCACTGCTCACTAGGAAGAGAGGAGAAGTGTACCTCATACAGAGGCTGCTGAACTGTGAATTATGAACCTTGATTAGTGTAAGGAATAACTGGATTTTTTGTTTAGAGCCAGTGGTGTGATCAGCACACCTTGAGAATCATACTTAATTGATTTTTTTCCACTTCTGGCAGCAGAGAGAAAATTACTGAAAGAGGGTATAATAGTGGGATAGAGAAAATATGTTACAAAAAACTCCCCCTTAAATTAACCTATGCAAATCAAATAACTTTGAACTGACTCCTGGATGCTCTTGCTTCCATTTGTCTCTCACTTAAATGAGATTGAGTATAAGCAGCTGTTTCATACAATGGAAATAACTTATATCAGTTACCAGAAAACTTGAGGAAAACATTTCTAAATTAGCCTTTGCATTTAAAAATATTAAAGGAGAAAAAAATGTTTTTCTGTTGGGTGTGACGCCTTGCAGAGGGGAAGACATCCATCCAAGTGCCTGTTCAGAATCAGGCAATTGATGTTTGATCTCTTTGTAGCCTCCAGCCAGGATTAGAATTTTCCAGTTCTGTGGAATATGCTGGGATGGGTTTCCCACTGCTGAGGCTTTCCAGCTATACATGAAACCACCTCTGCACTTGAGAACCCTTGCAACCTGAAAACTTCTATTTCATTGTTTTTTGTTTGTTTGTTTGTTTTTAATACACTAATCAGCTTTAGCAGAAAAGGCTGCAAAAGGGCTGTAATATGGTTAATCACAACAGAGTAATTAATTGACTGTCCAGCTTGTGATTGGTGGACTGCATCTGGCCCATAGACTGCTCATATCCAGCTTCATATCAGGGGCACTTAAGTGCCTCAGAAACTTGAGAAAATGCTGCAGCTGGGGCTGCTGTGACAGAAGTGATGCTGCTCAGGTGTTCTTCTATCCTTCAGGATAACAGCAGGGAAAACAGCAGCTGCACATGTTGATCAGGGCTCCAACCTTCAAGTGCATCCCGCAGGGGATTGCATTTGGGGAGAATACTTATAGTGGCTGCATCTTCACATCCCAAGAATCTTCCCTGAAACAAAGAAAGTTGGGATTCAGTAGTTTTTCCCTAATATTTTGATTTTAACTACTTTCAAGCATCCCTGAAATCCCTAACCTTAGATTTTTATTTATATTCTTAAGATAAATATTTTAGTCAGTGTCTGTCATTTGTTTTTAAATTGTGACACATTTTTGTAAATTTATATACAGAAAAGGAAGAACTGACTCTATATCTGGAGCTGAAAACACAGTCTTGCCTGTTACAGGATGTAATGCCAAAATACAAGGAGAATTATCTGATTTCAATCAAATGACATTTTAGTCTGTTTAATCTATTATTGAAAAACTCTCATAATGCAGCTCTAGAAAAGCTTTCTATACTGAACTGACTTTTTTTCTGGCATTGTGTCAGAGGTTTCCAATATTCTTAATTAATCATGGCTAGATTATCTCACTGTAATACTAATAATATATGAAGCTTCAATATTTCATTTCACCTTAATAAAAATTGGCCTACTAGAGCCAATGAGTTGTTCAAAATGGATTAAGTACAAAACCCAAATAATTATACACTGATTTATTTTTAAAAGCAGATGATAATTTTCAGATTATTTCAGCACTTTCTACAATTAGAATATTAGTATGTAAAACCTAATTTAAAGCTTGATCCTCCCAAACACACATCTCAGGGACAAAACCAAACAAATAAAGAAAAAACCCGAAACAGTATTTACTGTTTGTGATTACTTGAATTCTTTGAGGATTTGGAGGTCTATAACTCTGACAAGGTTATTGAAAAGGAAGGTGATCATTTAAATTCCAACAAGCATATATTCTCATTCAGTTGAGGTCACTTATCAATCAAATTAATGTCATTTCATAAACACCCCTGAACAACTGTGTTCTATTATCTAAATGGGAAGGAGAAGTGTTAACAGGTGTCTAAGGAATTAAATCAATTTAGCTTGGAGGCACTGAGCTGTTAGAACAGTTGTATACATGTTTGTCTGCTAATATATGCTGATTTCTATTAATAACACACAGTGACTGAAATGCAACTGGCATGACATTTCTAAACCTATGAAATGGTGATTGCAATTTTTTTCTTTATCCTCTTATTTGAGTAGTCATTTCTGGCTGTGTGGACTATCAGGTTTGCAATAGGCAGTGCACTGAGTTTGAAGATTTTTACCCACAGGCACCTCCTCATCACAGTGATCCTGTTGGAAGAGGAAAATAAGGAGCATTTGTCCAGTTATTTACTGGCAGCAGAGGATCCTGCATGTCTCACTGAGAAAGTAAGAAGCACCTGCACTAAGGAATTGGAAATACAGGTTTCTCATAGATGCTCATGCCCACAACATATCCTTAATGTGATGATGCTGACAAATGGAAGTAGAGTTTCAAGCACTGAATAACAGAATATACTAAATAAACTCATTTTCTCATTTTCTCTCTCTCTCTCTCTCTCTTTTTATTTTTTTTTTTTCTTTTTTTTTTTTTTTTTCCCTAACATGATGTCAATACTATGGAAAAGTTTAATGCCAGAAGGGAGACAACATTGATTAAAGTTAGCAAAAAACCCATGACAAAAGTTTTGTTGTCTCTGCAAATGAGTAACTTGTTTACTGTGCCATTTGAGTAAAAGAATGCAGATGGATCAGGAAAACTCATGGATGTCCAGACTCTTTGCACCATCCTTGTATAACAAAAATACACCAGTGAAAGCATCTTTGCAACTTGGGCTGCCTGTCTTAGAAAAATAATCTCTTCCATAAAACCTATTCAGAAGAGGACACGATTAAACTATTCCAAGAAAACTCCCCACTTTGATTAAAGAGTACTCAGTAATTTCTGAGGGAATAGGCAACAAAACAAATCAGAACTTGGGGGGGAAGAAAGGAAAGTATAAAGGAGTTACCAATACCAGCAAAACTCTTCATTATAACAACGACCAAAAAAAAAAAAAAAAAAAAAAAAAAAAAAAAAAAAAAAAAAAAAGGGGTACATGTAAAATTGGAAGCAGAAGACAGAATTTCAAGATCCTACAATGAAAAGAGGATCCGTAGAGAAGACAGGTTTTCAGATGTCTTTATCCCAGCTTGGTAATGTGTTTTAAATCTGGGTCATAGAGTAACAAATTGTTCAAGAATATTACAAATAATTCCATTTTTAGGCATGCATTCTTTATATGAGAAAATAAAAAAGTATACCTAATTTCTGTGCAAGAGGAAACAACTTCCAAAATCTAAATCTTCATCAAAAATTTTTTAAGCTTTGTATTAAACTGTGTTACATGTCTTAATTTAAAATGGACTAAGAATTAAAATTAGTCTTTATTTAAAAAAAAAAAGAGGACAAATTGAAGCAATTCAGATTGGCAGTATCTGCTATATTGTCTTGAATACTGTCAGCCAAGGTCAAGCTGGAAAACATGTTCTGATGCCTCAAAAATCTAATTGTTAAGCATCAGTTCCAACCTTGTTCCCCTCATCACAGAGGAATGACAGAAAGTAATATTTCTGTGATGCTGGAATGCCACCAGGGAACATTTAGTACGACATGATCCATCACATCACCTTGGATGAAATACACTTTTTGTCTTGTTTATTTGGCATACCAGGAAGAACAGACAATTTGGAGAGGAAAAAATGACATGGGACATTAAAAGGGAAAAAAAAAAACAAAAAAAAAACAAAAAAAAAAAAAAAAAAAAAAAAACAGCAACAACAACAAAAAACCCCCAACAAATAAAAAAACAACACATACAGCGTATCTGTGTAAGAAAACAGTATCTCTGTTAATTGTTAGGAATCAGTCCTTAAACTGGATAGAACACAGAAATAATTGCAGTTGTGTTCTCATGGAAAAATTCTTCACTCTTATATTTTCAACATTTTTGTTTCTCAGATTAAGGTTGTTTGCACATGCATTCATTCCTCTCTCAAGGAAGTAAAATTCTTCACATCTCAGATGCTTTTAAATTCATCCAACAATTTTGTATATATATTCAGAAGGATACACTGAGAGACTTGTTACAGATACAAAACCATAGGCTAAACCAGACTACAGCATGTGGGTTTCATTTCTAAATAATTATAGCTACTGTCTTTTTTTGTTTAATGTAATCCAGATGACATAAATATTGCAAATTAATTTAAACACTAAACTAAAGCTAAGATACAGATTTAAAGCAATAATGTAGGTAATTCAGTTCTAATTCTTATGCCAAAAAAATATTTATTCCTTTACTCCTGTTCTTTTTACAGTAAAACTGTAGGTAGAGCTTGTGAAAGAAATAAAAAAACAGAACAGAGAAGGAGATTTTAAACTCTCTTCTCTATGACCCCTTCCCCCCCCCCCGAAAAAAAAAAAAAAGAATGTTTCAAAAAAAAATTTTAAAAAGAGGATGCAATACAGAAAAAAACCACAACCTTATAGCCTTGTGCCAGCATGGTAAATGTTAGTAGCCCTATTAAGGCATTATAAGATTTAATAAATTAGTACTTTTATGGCAGTGTCCCCTCATGCCTGGCAGGCATGCAGGCTAGCTCAGTTCTGCACTACCACAGCGAGGATCGGTTGGGGTTACAGGCAGGGCGAGTAACCTCCTCCCGGTGGGTTCTTGGTTCCCCACACAGGTGAGTGGACCTGATGGAGTTGCAACTGTGGCGACGGAAAAAGGGTCGACTCTCTTGAGCATGGTGGAAGGTAGTTTATTAAAGGGAGTTCAGCAAGGAGCTCCGCCTCAGACCACTGCTGCCCAGAGAGAGCAGAGATCAAAGCCTGGCAGCCACTTATAACCGGGGGAGGATCCAGGGGTGGTGACAACGGGTCAGCCAACCAGGGAACACAGGGGTGGTAACATGGGTGTCAAATTCTGAACCATTAACAAATCACAGGAGGGTAGGAGGGGTTCCCCTGGGCACCAGCCTATCACTCGATGCCTCTCCTGGATCTTTCCAGAATCCAGGGAAGGGTCTCGAAGTGACAGACAGGGGGACCAAGAGGAGAGGGGGGATTGACAGGGACAGGTGCAGGGAAGGAATGATTGACATAAAACGTCTGGTTATATAACCAACTCATAAGGGGGGAAAACTATTACAGAAATAACTTATAAATCTTACAAAAATAACTTAATAACTTAATAAAACAATTCTCGCACCACTACATACTTTCAAAGACAATTAAGTAAATTGTAAAAAAGAATAGAAATTAAACCCAATTGGTTTAGAATTAATCTACTTTCAAAATAGAATTTTGGGTCATGTAGAAGATCAAGGTTATACTATGATTGAAGTTCAGAATAATTTAAAAAATATGTACTGTGCTCTAGTATTTCTTTTGAGACAACATGAAGACTTTGAAAGTAATTTTTCACAATTTGATTCAGGAATCAAATGGCACAGCTCTTTGTTTGAACCACTTCAGCTGTGTCTTAACTCACTCAAGCATTGAAAAAGAGATAATATTGTTCAGAACAGCATTTCTAAGATAGATATATATATATATACTTTTTTTTTTTTCAAGTTGCTGATCCTATAAAAATATGAAGAAACAAGAAATTTATTGAAGATACAGGCCTAGGTGAGGTTTTACCTTCTTATTTTGAAAACATTATTTTGGTAGATTTTTATTTTCTCTGTTTCTATTTTCAAGGCTATAACAGCTAATCAATAAAGCAATTTAACCTAGTTATTAATGTTACATTTTTCTAAGTATTTAAAATTATGCAGGTCTTAAAAACTTTTTTTTAAAAGGATAGTCTGATTTTGGTTTTTTGAAGCAAACAAAAAATCATAAACCCTTAACCAGAATAAACATATGCTCTTTCCTAAAGACTTGAAATTATTAATTCTTTAAAAAATGTAATTGTTTAGCCTTATTGTGGTATTTAAAACAATATGTATTTTTAAGTATAGAAAATAATGGGGATGTGCTGGAGAACAGAGATAGATGAGGAACCATCATCTGGACAAGTGGGTACCTTTTAGGAAGGCAGGGACCTGAGATGATGAAAACTTTCACTGCTCTTTTGATAACTTTCTGTATCTTCTTCAAAGACACCAATGCAAACATAGGGCAGTTCCTTTTTCTCTTGAGAAAGTCTGAGGTGCACAGCACCACATTGCTATGAGCACTTTTTGAGTAAAAAAATAGCCCGGGGAAGGAAGATCATCCTGTGGCAACTGGACATCATGTTGCACCAAAGTTTTGCGTTTAAAACTTTCAGTAGCTGTTCTGTGAAAGAGGTTCAGGATGGAGAGAGCTTAATCTACTCTGTGTCATTCATGGCCTTGTGTCTTACTTGGGAACATGTGTCATCTCAGCCACAGCAAATGCCCCAGTTCATGAAATAGCAGTGCCCAAATCCAGGTTTTTGTGCTGCCGATAACCAGCACCACTGCACATGTTCAGTGCCCTCTCCTGGGAACCACAAAGCTTTGTTCTTGCAGTAAATGATGACCAGGGAATCACATGCTTTTCCTCTAAGCATCCACAGTAGTGATTGGAGTGCATGCCCTCCTAACTCAATTGATGCTTCCCCTCTGTAGTGCTACTGAACTGAGTTTTGTTGCATTCCTCTAGCCCATGGTCCATATCTTATTCTATCTATGGCACATGAGAAATATTTCTTTGAATTTGTGTGTACTAGCCTGTTTTTTCAATGAAATTGCTAACAAATAGCCCCACCTGAAATGGAGGTGTGCATGATATTAATGATGTAGGCTGAGACCAAAAAAAAACAGGGGAAAAAAACCCCAAAACCAACCAAAACAGAACAAAACAAAACCAAAAACCAAAAAAAAACAAAAAAACAAAAACACACCCAAACAAACAAAAAAAAAATCAACCAACCAACCAACCAACCAACCAAACAAACAAACAAACAAACAAACAAACAAACAAAAACCACCACATTTTATCTCCAAACCTGGTTCTCTAAAATTAAACGAGATTGGACCCTGTACTTACTTTGGTACAAGACTTAAAAAAGGAAGGTTTATTCAAAAGAAAAACTAACTTCTACACAAATAAGTAACTTTTTTACTACTGTTTAGCACTCTCTCTGCCCCATGATGTTGACTGGAGTCTTACTAACCTAATTTCTGCAATATCTATTGGGACATTAATACAATGAAACATGAGCAAGTGAAATCTTAAATAGGTGAGATCAGTTTTAATTTCAGAGATTCTTCTTCCATTTTTTGTGTCCTGGTTTAGGGACAAATTTGGGAGAAAACCCCTGAATAGGATCCCTCTGGGAAGCAAACCCAAGTGGCCCCTCCCCTCAACCGGTCCAGTAAAAAACTTCTTTGGAGAAAAGTGGAAAAAACTATTTTACTTAACAAAGTGCATACAAGTATAAAGAATGAATAATATGAAACAATAAAACCTCTCATTCTGGAGTGAGATGGCAAATTGAGAAAGTCCTTGCCGTGGATGGAGCTCGGCTCTCTCTCAGTCTCTCATCAGTCCCAGTCCCTCCGGCACTGCTGGAAAATGCTGAGGTCCAGGCCCCGGTGGGCTGCAGGTGCAGCCCCCAGTGCTCCCCTGGGTTTTCTGTCCAGAGCAGGTTTAAACAGTTCAAAGAAAAAGGAAAACAAAACAGTCCAGGGAACTTCTCTGCTAGCTGAAACTAACTAAGAGCAAAAAAAATCTCAGTCCTGCAGTCTCTCCAAGCCTCTGCCAAACATGCCGTCCAGAGAAGACTGTGGAGGAGTCAGGCAGTTTTCTCAAAACAAACTCCGTGCTTCTCCTTGCTCTTAGAACCAGTCTTAAAGGCACTGAACTCAATATACAGCACAAACAGAACAGACGGTTGGGGATACAACAATCATAAAGTTACCCTAGGACATCTTGACAGAATGATATTGCACAGAAGAGTTTTTCCACAAAGGTATTATATACAGTACATCTGATGCCTGTTGATTTTTGCCTTTTTATCTTTTATATATTCTCTTTATTCTTTACACATATATTCATAGCTCTGTAGTCTATTACTGCATTCTAGCTAGTTTTCTCAGTACTTCTCCCTGCCCTGATAAGCAGAAAGACAAAGCATTCCAAAGCCCCTATCTTATCTTGATTCTCCTTAGAAGCCAAGGTCTAAAACCTGCTCTTCAAGACACATTTTCAACTCAGTTTTTAGCTCAGTTTTCATCTGAGGGGGAGGACTTAGAAGGGTCTTGGCCTGAAGGGGAAATTGGATCATCACTTGAGCTCCTAACTGGTGTTTTTTGTCAAGTATGCTAAGTTGCTAAACTTATCAAACCTGCTTTCACTCTGTGTGGGTAGGCTTTTGTGGGCATTTTCCATATCTGCTCCTGGAGGCCTGCAATAAAGACCAGCTTTTATGTTATATCCTATACCAATATTATCTCAAAAGAATGTTGTTTTATTTCTAAGTTCTTTAAGGCATTGAGATATTAATTTTGAAGAACTAAGGATTTTTAGGAAAGTTAAGATAATAAGTTGCTGAATTAGCTGAAGTAGATAGGTGAGCTTTGTTCGCAGTTAACAGAAGCCGGATCTTAGATAAGCTATCCCGGATTTAGTAACTCATAGCTTGTCAGCTTTATGTTTATGTAGCTGTGCTTGTAACGAAAAAACAAGATGCGGTAAACAAGATATAAGATAACTGCAGACTTCCTGCTTAAAAAACCCATTGAACACAGGAAACTATAAGTTCTACCAAGGATTCATTTGTCACGAATGGATTGGAAAGGTAGAAAGGTCAGGATGTGGAAGACTCATCTTACTTCCTCATTCTGGGTGACCCCTCCCCAGAATAGACCCCCAACTCATTTTAAGAAACAAAGTACACATAGTTAATAGCATTTTTGCCAATTAGCATACAAAGTGAGGAATGGGAGGTGACAGGGGTATGAATATGTATTTGTATTTTGGGTATTCAACACTTCTGTAAATAAAAGGTGTGATATATGTCCTAAAGTTAATTCGTGTTAAGCAATATCATATGTAATTGATTCACTGTAAAATGGAATAATATATAATGTAAAATTGATCTACTTTAAGTTTGGTTTAAGATCAGTAAACCTAAAGTTGTGTATAGGGTTAACTGAGACTAAAACTGCACGGAGGGATACGAGGAATTCCTGCCGGGAACCGTTTTGGAACAATCCTACAGAAAAGCACAAAAGGACAGAAAAGGGAGAAGGGTGCCCTGACGACCGAATGATTAAATCAGATTGATGTCTTATCTGTTCCAGCCTGGTGTTAACATTTCCACACCTTCTCCGGACACGGCAATCATTACATTATTCTGCCTTGAGAATCCATTCAACGGACCCGGACATGAACATGGATATCTAATGAAGTTACCACGAAGCAAGAGTCTTATGGTCTAGGTCCGCTCTCAGCGGAAGACTGTATAAAAACCAGCGGTATTGGACCCAGTTTGTGAACGGAGGGGGTGACAGGCTGACAGAGTCTGTTACCGCGTCCACCCAGTGCCGAAATCCCGGGATTCGACACTGTCCCTTTTAATTGTGGCTACCAGAGACTGTGTTTAAATCTCAAAATAAAATTCTAAATTTTGATTTACTGACTTTGGCTTGTCGATTTATTACAAAAGGCTTTGTAACTACCTGTGAATTTCGCAGTGCGAATTAAGGAAATATCCCGCCGTGCTGCCCGGCCGTAATAAACATACACTTTCTAACTTTAAACTGTTAGAGAGTTTTTGTCCATCACAGTTGGGTATCGATACTAGATAAATACCCACATTTCTTTAATAAGTCAGCATCACCTCTACTTCAAACCTCAAAATATCAGTTATGTGCAGCTTGTCATGGAAAGAAAGGAATGTCCACCAAAATGAACACAATGAAGAAAAAAACCAAAAATTAAATAGTGGCAGGCTAGTTGGATTTACTAACATTCAGCATAACATATAAGCTGACTGGATACCTGGGATGTATCAAGAAAAATATCATTTTGTATCCCTATCACCTCAAAAAAGAGTTGTCATAGGATCAAGAGACAATTTAGGATTTTAGTGTACAGAAGAGATAATATATAAATGTGCTTTTCACCTGTGCCTCTGCACCTCTTATTAGTGCCAAGCAAGGTTATAATTTCATAGACAAGTTACTGAATTCTTCTTTATGTATCTTTTTTCAGCTTTTTGTGATGCAAGGTTAGCTGTCCATGTCTTACAAGGAATAACCAGGGCAAAATAGTTTCATAAATTGATCCTTTTTCTTGCCTTTGTGTTTGTCTGAGTATAAATGCAGAAGAAGGCTGGCAATGACTGAGATGAAACAGAGCACTGCACAACTCTCTAACACTTACTGGACACAGACATCTGGATGTTACAAATTTTACTGAGACTAAAAGTCATCACATTAAAGAGATTAACATTGTCTCCATTTCATTCATAAGCAGAATATCACTGACACAATTTTGTCCAAGTAGTTTATGCTGGGGAACTTCACTGCATTTTCTAAGTGTACAGGAGAAAAGACAGTTTAAACATGCCATAGGTTTTAAGCTGGTGTCTCTTAATGTTTCCAAGTCTTCATGTAGATAAAAACTGGCCTGTTATGCTCTGCTCTAAAGCAATGCTGGAACTGTGTCTAACTAACCTCGTGAAAAACCTGAAATGTCAGGAAGGAATAGACTTCAAATGCTGTTTCACTTAGTTAAAAAGCTATGAGTAGTATTAGTTTTTCTAGAATTCATGCAAATTGCTCTAAAAATTGACTAGACAATATTGAATAGTTACACTTAGAAATAGATAGTATTAAAGAGTACAAATTAAAAACTATATAAATACATTTTATAACCAAGATTATCCCAGGAGGGAATTACAATTTTGTCTATAATGTCAAGGCAGAGCCTAACACATGAAATCACTTTTCTGCTCTTCAGTTTTAAGATGAGTTTTATTTGTAGGTACTTGCTTTTTCCTAGTGTAGAGCTTTCTCCTTGTGTACATGCCTGGAAAAAAATTTAATTCTTATGAATGTGGTAAAGGAAAGAGGTTATGTGAGGTAATTTTAACCGGAATGTTCGATTTAGTTGATACAATTTTTTGATCCTCAGTGTTAGATCTGGATCTTATGCAAAGACATTAAGTAACATTTTTCCAGGTAACCTAGTAAAACCAGATGAGAGGCAAAACTAAAGATTAGAAATTAAAATGCCCTCTATGAATATCTGCCTGGCTAGGCATATATTAGTTGTCACATTATTGATCTTGCATGTGTTCATCAGAAAAGAGAGAATATTAATGTCTCTCTTTTAACTATATATATTTAAGAATATTTTAATTACTTGTGGTCAAATTTACATTTCCATATGCAAGAAAATAGATTTTTTCAGTAAAATCAGATTAATATTAATATTAATATTAATATTTTTAACTCAAATCCAGGAACTCAATGAACAGGAGGCATATATATAGTTCCCACATTTGTCTTTTATTATTGAATTATCATGCTCATATTCAAACAAATTTGTTTTAGGAGGCTCAAGTTTAATGCAAACTTGCCCTTTCAATAAACATTCCTACAAGGACTAAAAAGGCTGGTTACTTCCCCTGACGCTGTCCCACTAATGTCAAAAAACCCCAACTCTTAGTCATATTTTACCAGCATTTTCCTCCATCTTAAAGTACTCTAGCATTCCCATTATCTTCTGTAGCTTCCCCAAACTAACTACTTCAGAAATGAATGGTCCGGTGGTTGAAGATATGTGTGAGGAGGAAGTGCTCGCATCTAAAAAAACGTATGGAATTATGTATGACTTTTGGGGAAATGTGTATAACTCTTCAGAATCTTCCAGAATGTGGAGAGAACCCACCGGTACCTTCAAGCCTCAATTTAATGGATGAGAATACAGGTTTAGTTTGAGAGAAATCTCTACTGCCTATGAAAACAGAAGATTATGGGCTTTGCTTCCAACTATTTTACTGTTTACTGTTATTGCCGGTGATGAACACTATCAGAGTTGGTTCTCAATGGTGCCAGTTGGGTCTGGCTTAGCAATAAAAGAACAGGAAAATACTGTATTGGGGGTTAGATTTGTTTCTTTTTTACTTACTTATTTTTCCCCGTAAGTTGCTAGGATACTAACTACTGGGTACTTATGGGTGCTTAACCAAAACAGAGGGGTGGCCAAAAGTCCGGAGGGGGAAGATCACAATAGTTCTTGGGGCAGGCAAAGGACGAGGCTGGAGGCAGCTCCTCTCTCCTGCTCTCGGCATTGGAGAGAGGACTGCCCGGCCGCTGCTTGCTGTGGGAGGAGTTCGTGGTCATCAGTGAGACCAGTCCTGGGAAACCAGATGTCGCCGAGACACAAACAAAGGAGCCTCACGCAGATGGATATTTTTCAAGCAAAGGTTCTTCCACCTTCTCCTGAGAGTGGAGAGCACAGGAAGCCCCTTTTTGTTTATTCTTTACTTTTTAATACATTGGTGGATCTGGCAGAAGATTGGCTTTTTTGGTTTCCACCC
>JAIXNV010000025.1:11594134-11616724 GCA_020917445.1 Riparia riparia | reverse complement strand
GAAATCTGCAGTTAATATAGTACGGTAACTAAAGGATCTGACTCCATTTCAAAAGGCTTTAAAAACTCAGAAAAACCAGGGTAACAAAACTCTACCATCGTGTGCCCCGGAAGTCTGAGCTCGTCTCCTCCTGCCCTGCTGGGCCGGCCCTGCCCCATCATCCCTGGTTTTTCGGCCCTGATTCGAGGCTTTTTGCTACCCTGTGGCCTCTCAGTGCCCTGCCCCGACATCCCTGCCGTTCCAGCTACCAGCACGGAGCTTATGATATACCTCATTCACTAGCCCGGTGCTGCCTCCGCTGAGGCGTAGCAACCTGGTTCTAGGAACGACACGGCAGCCACACCCAGGCTGCTCAGGCCACCAGCTCACAGACACCAGTGTGGTGGATGGCTAATGGCGTTTATTAACTGGTTACATGGAGTTATAAAACCTCTGTTTGCTACATCACTTCCGTCTGCTTACGTTACAAGTTACGTGTTGCTTAGCTTATCAAGGACACTAACCAACTAAGAATTGAGGGAGGGGTTCTGTCTGCCCGTACAACGTGATATCTTCCGACCGCCTGTCCCTAATCTCCCACATTTCCCACCCCCCCCCCCCAATTACTAAGTAAAAAAGTATATAACTATAAATGTTATAAAAATATAAATGTCATAAAAATGCAAAAGCTGTTAAAGTTAGTATAATAGGATACAAAAGTGATATAACATGTTAGTAATAAGTGCACTTCATGGTAATTGCAGGCGTTCGACAAATAGGATGTCGACTTTCTCTAAACGGCTTCTAACAAGCAACACTAACTTGTTCAAAATGCAAGGCCCAAAAATCAATATCAAGAGTATCATGGTGAGTGGGCCTATTAGGGTGGAAACAAGGGTGGCCAGCCATGGGGACTGATTGAACCATGACTCGAACCATCCTTGTTGGGCCTCTCTCTCTCTCTTTCTCTGGGCTAGTCTTTCCCTCAGTTCGGCCATGGAGTCTCGCACGACTCCAGTATGGTCTGCATAAAAACAACATTCTTCTCTCAAGGCGGCACACAGACCTCCTTGCTGCATGAGCAAGAGGTCCAGTCCTCACCTGTTCTGCAGAACAACTTCCGAAAGCGAGGAGATAGATCTTTCCAGAGAGGAGATGGATTTTTCAGTTCTTAATAGGTCCTCGTCAATTGTCATTTGCAGCTGAGAAAGTCTTTGATGTTGGGTTACGAGAGCTGAGACACCTGTGGCTGCACCAGTGGCTCCTAGGCCAAGGAGCATTGCAATAGTTATACCTGTCATCACTTCTCTTTTGCAGAGCTGGATGGTTTCTTCTAAAAAGCGATGCATTTCCTCTTCTTGGTGATACAGGACTCTAGGAACAATCAGAACTTGGACACAAAAGTCAGCAAGGTTATTGAATTTACCAAGGTACACACAGGGGGTTATTCCAGATTGTTGACAGACCCACATTCCTGATAGGAACGGAACTGCCCACTTATCGTATTTCGACTAGGTTGGATGAACTCAGCACAGATATTGCCCATCTGCTTTGCTAAGGTTACATTGCCAAAGCACTTGCCTCGGCCTGTGACTTGACTCAGGGTAATTTCCCTCTGGGCGGTGTCCCACTTACTGTTGTGTGGATTGTTTGCTGCAGAATATTCGAAAGGAACATCCAGGGCAACGCCCTCATAAAAAGGAGGTTCTCCATTATAACATAACCAGCATGATTTTGTAAAGTTTGGATTGGATTGGTTCAACGACAAAAAGGTAGCATTTAACACACTAAGAAATGGATTTAGGGAGCTGACTTAGGTTTTTGGTAAATGGCTAAAGGACTGGATGAGGAGGAGGTGCTAGATGTGGCCTTCCTCTTTTGTCTGCGTGCTGCGAGACTCTGATAGGGTTTGAATGACTGGGGCACTGAAGGTGGGAGTCTAATAATTTGCACGTTCACCCAGAAGTTACGAAAGGTGTGAACAAACACTGACCGTACCTTTCCTGTGGCCCAACTCACATGGGTCGGCTGCAAAATTGTCATTGCATAGTTCTTACAGGTGTGTCATCTGCCGTCTTGGGGTATGTATATCAGTCCATCCATCCCGAACTCAGGTTCGCGACAGCCGTGGGGAGCATACCTGACTTGCAGGAACTTGTCAGGTTGCTGTGGTTGCCATCTATCACTCGTCACGATAGTTTCGGAGCCCCAATACCCACAGTACCCGTACTTCAGATGGCTACAGTAGCTTTTACCTGGGTTGGAGGCAGGGCACCAATAGGTCTGGTACAGTGAAGAATCTCCAACTTTAGGGAATCCTAGCTGTGAGGGAAATATGTCTGTTAGCTTAAACTCAAAGGATGGGTCGTCTACTATAATGATTTCTTTGATTGCCTCATCACTTGAAAGATGGCGCAGGACCCATCTGAATGGTTGGTGAGGGTAATACACTACGTTCCCTTGCCCTCTGCCTACAAGATCCAAAAATAAAATTACACAAAGACACTGTAGTTGCTTGGATCTCACCGGTGCAGGAACTTTGGGTGCTGCTGGGTTACTTGGAGGTTCATCATTCTCTTCTGGTACTGGAGTGTACGCATTATGGGGGCGTCCAATGATCCAATCCTGCAAATGAGACCTCACAATTTTCATTAGTTCTATTCTGAAGGTCTGGTTTGATCAACTTAAGTGGATTCCATATTACTTTACCATCTTTTTTAACAGCTGCATACACTCCCCTCACGAGCACTAGTCTCCAGCCCTGTTCCCATTCTCCCAGTTCATTTTTAACTACAACGTGTGGGCCTTCCTCTAGTGCTTGGGTGGCCCAGTGTCTCTGGGCTGGGCTGTTTGTCTCATCTCCCCTAGGGAACTGATTTAGTGCTAGCAGAGCGGTTGCTAGTATACGTGCCTGGTCTCCTGAGGGAATGGAACTTGTAAAGCCTTCTGGTTTTGCTAGTACTTCTAATTTGGCTTTCAGGGTTTGATTTGCTTGCTCAATGATGGCCTGCCCAGTGCCATTGTACGGAATGCCGTGTACTAAAGTGATTCCCCATTTAGCAACAAATGCCTGACTTGATTTTGAAACACAATTTGGGCCATTGTCTGTTTTAATTTGCTTCGGTATGCTCAGCCACGCAATGGCTGTCAGCCAATGCTGAATGGTTGCCTTGGAGTCAGTTTTTGGGTGTTGTGTGGGTGTTGTGTTATATGTATCTACAGTCACTGCAAGCCATGCTCGGGGTTTTAGCAACTGACACAGGGTAAAATCTGTTTGCCATATTTCTGAGGCTTTGAGGCCTCTGGGGTTGGCTCCGCTGGACCACAGTGGTGATTTTTGGCAGTGAGGACATGTGGCCACAACGTGTTTCGCATCAGCGGTTGAAATCCCACATTTTTTCACTAGTGCTTTAGCTCCAATGTGAAGAGACTTGTATAGCTGATGAGCATCTCTCAGTGTCCACAGTCCTTTTGCGGCGGTGTCTGCTTTGTCGTTGCCGATTTGGAAGAACCCTTTAACTGGATTGTGGCTATTAACGTGGATGACAGATACGGTGCCTTTTCGCAAAAAGAGTGCTTCTTCAAGCGTCATGGCCACTGTGGACACTGCCACGCTGGGCCCTGACATTGCTAGTCAGAACCTGGCCACGAATATAAAGTCAGTTACAATGTTGAGGTGATCTTCAGGGAACAGTCCACATGCTAGTACAACAGCAGCTGCTTCGAGCTGTTGAACTGAGAGCGTGGGGTCAGTTGTTTTGATGCATTGCCACTGTTCTTCTGACTGCCACACTGCTGCTGCAGTTGAGGTTAGCGATGATGCATCTGTGAAGATCATCAGTCCTGGCTGTGGTCGGTTGACGATTTTTGGTGGGAGATCAATGTCGACGACTGCAAGCAACTGAGTCCAAGGGGGTTTTGCTGCATAGCGAATCTCTCCTCCAAAACCAGCATGGGCCATGGCCAGATGCTCTGATATTGTTGTTGATTGCGCAGAAAGCTGCTTGCGGAAGGGCAAATATATCTTGGTGGGTTCAGCGCCTAAGTGCTTCAGGGGAAGTTTCCTGCCTTTCATGATGAGGTTGCCAAGACACTCAACTCCCGGGGAAAATGCACGTGACGGTTTTCCCAAGACCACCCACAGTATCGGTTGAGCTTTTTTGGGTGGCCCTTGGGCCAGCGCTCCTATTCCTCCTTTTTTTGTAAAGTGGACTTATAAATCAATTGGTGCGCTTGCATCCCATCTGGTGAATGTGCTCCTTGACATTTGCTGTTTGATAAAATCAAGCGAGCTTGTTCCTTCTGGTGTCAGTGTTTTCTGCTCCCATGAGTTTTTCCCTTTCAAAAGGTCATTCAGGGGGTCCATGACCTCGGGAGGAATCAGGATGATGTTACGGAGCCACTGTAGAGATCCTACCAATTGCTGCATGTCATGGAGCATCTCAATGTCTCTGTGGAATTTTATCTGAGGAGGGGTTATGTAAGAGCTTGAAATCCCCACTCCTAAAAAGGTTACACATGGTCCCTTTTTATTTTTTGCACTTGCAATTTCAAAACCATTTGTTTTTAAGGTCTCTGAGACTGTTGACACTGCCTGGTCTACCTGGCTCGCTGATGGTGCGGCAATCAGGATGTCGTCCATGTACTGGACAATGGTCACGGTCGGGTCGCTGTGTCGGACTGGCTCCAGGGCTCGGTCCACCGTGATCTGACAGATGGTGGGCGAGTTGACCATTCCTTGGGGCAGTACCTTCCACTGGAAGCACAGGTTAGGACGCTGCTTGTTTGGGAAGATGATGGAAAAGGCAAACCGCTCTTTGTCTTCATCATGCAGGGGTATGAAAAAGAAACAGTCTTTAATCTCAAGCACTGCACAAGGTTGCCCTTTTGGTATCATTGAGCTCATGGGCAGCAAGGTTTGCACGGGGCCCATTGGTTGAATTTTCTTATTTACTTCACGCAGATCATGGAGAAGGCGAAACTCTTCGCCACTTGGTTTGGGTATCACAAATACTGGGGTGTTCCATGGGCTGGTGGAAGACTCTACATGACCTTTGTGCAATTCACAATCAACTAGCTTAAGAAGAGCATCTATTCAAGGCTTTGACAGGGGCCACTGCTCAACCCACACTGGGTCAGACAACTTCCATGTCAGCTTGATTGGTGGGGGTGGGTATGCTGCAGTGGCCCGTATGGTAAATTTGTCACCCTGGCTTTTAAAAGGGCTAACGCATCTCTCCTTGACAAGTGTGGGACTCCTGACATGACATATGGAAAAAGGGTGATGGTTTTTTCTGGTCCTTTTTCAGTGTGGAGTGTAATTGCTATTAATTGGGCACTCTTGCGAGCTCAGCTCAATCCCCGACCTCACCTACCATGGGCGCGTCTTCCAATTTCCAATGTGGGGGCCAATTTGTCTCAGAAACAACAGTAACGTCTCCTCCGATATCAATCAGAAAGGGGACACTGATGGCAATGTCATCTAAAACGTCATAGCGAGTACAGATCCCCCATATTACTGGTGGGTTGTCACACTTCACTGCCAAGGCCACCCAGGGGTCTTGTCCCCAGGGGGTGGTCCTTGCTGTTCCTGGGACAGGGACAGATAAGGTTGGGTTGCTGGTTGTGCCATAAAGTTGTTAGTTTCTCGTGGGGGAAAAGGGTCTGGGAGTGCCTCGCCCCATTTGGGATTTGCATAGCTGGGCCGCTTCACATCCCAAGTGGGAGAGAGCTGCGTGAGGTCCTGTTGCCCTCTCCCCCTCCCGTTTCCCCGGTTCTTAGACCTACATTCTTTGGCAAGGTGTCCCTTCCTTCCACATGCCCAGCATGGCCCCCTAGGTTATGACTGGCATGGGGGGACTGGTGTTGAAGGGTGCCCTATACTGGGGGCAATTCATTGCAATGTGGCCTGCCTGGCCACATTTAAAGCATGCCATTACACTAGTAATTGTGGTATGGACGGCTGCCTGGATTGGGGCAAAACGCTCTTTTTTTGCAACATGCCTGATCATGTCTGCAATGCTGGACCCAAGTGGTAAAGACCGTAAAATGTCCTTGGTGGCTGAATTGCATTGTTGGCGCAAGCACTCTGCTAACACAGGACCCTTCGCTTCTGAGGGCAAAGTTGAGGAGTCAAGTGATGCTTGGAGCCGGTCTACGAATTGTGCAAAACTTTCAGCCTCATTTTGCTTTATTGTGGACCATGATCATGGTTTAGCCATGACCATGGAAGCAGAGCGGATGGCTTCCCTGGCAGCACGGGTAGTCGTCATAACCTCGTGGGCCCGTAGGCCCTCGGCTTGTGCCTGGGGGGTGATCATGGTTGGGTCTGTGCCCATGAGCTGCTGCAGGCTGGAGCCATATAGAGGATGATCTGGACCAGTGATCAGAGCTAGTTGCTTTGCACAATTGTCCTCCCGCTCTTTTTTAAAAACAATGATCCCTGCCCCATCAAAAATCAATCTACAGGTTTGCTTTATGTCAAATGTGAGCATGTCATCCCCTCCAAAAACACTATCAATGAGAGTAGAAACCATAGCTGAATTGATCCCTCTGTCAGCGATTGCTTTAATAATTGCTTGTACATCCTTAGGATTCACCAGTGAGTACGTTCTCTGGTTTCCACCTGGCCCCCCCACTCGGACTGGAAAAGCCAGTGTGGCCGATGGACCCCGATTGGCACATGCCATTTTTGTCTTCCTCCAGTCTGTGAGAGGAGTTCGTTCTTTTCCTGACTTCCCCTCAACCCAAGTAGAAACATTGTTGTTACTGATTTTATATACTGTTACTTCCTCTTTGTCGGAGCCGGAGCCAGAATCGGCAGCAGAGGACTGACTATCCCAGTCCCAGCTAGAGTCGGTTTCAGAGTCAGAAGTCGACGGACTGACTGCTTCTGGGCTCTGGACCCTTTTGGTTGGGCTCCAACCCTGCCCCTTTCCCTCAGGGCTGGGCCGCCCCTTGCACCTGTGCTCCCCCCGCCTCCTGCTGTGGGAGCTTCTCGCCTTAGAAAAACGTGCTTTTTGGCAAAGATTAACTTCGGTTATCTCTTTGAGCTCTTTTCCCTTTTTCTGCTCATTAGCAAACCAGCTCTCTTTGCTTTCATTGGCAATGAGTCCACTATCTAAATGACCTTCTTTGTTTTCTGTCCTGCTTTCCCTCTCGGATTCAGCGCTATCTTGAGGCGCATAAGGTGGAGGTTCCTCCCCCACTTTTCCAGCATTCCTAGCTTCTTCAGCTAGACTGTTGTAAAATGACTGCATCTGTTTTATCCCCTCAGTGAGTGACCGTGAGTTTGGAGGCTCTGAAGCTAGCTCGTGCTCCTCCGAGCCTCTGCACTCTGCAGAACCAACCCCATCAACACTCTGAACATTATCACTAACCTTCAGACTACATTCTTTTACACTCTGAAAATTCTCAACAACAGTTCCCTCTGAGAAAGTTTGCATCGCTGCCGCGATACCCAATTGAGAAGAAATCTTTAAAGAATTTTGAGCAGCTTGCCAGGTCTCCTGTTCCTGCAAAGTCTTCTGCAAGGCTTCAACGACCCTTCCCCATGCCTTAAGATTTTTCCCTGAGCCTGAAGACATTGTGTCTTTGGCAAGGGCCTTAGTACATTGATCCCAAACATCTAGGTGGAGGATATCCACTGGTCTATCAATGATACTAAGTTGCAAAAGCCTCGTCACTGCGAGGGTAAAATCTTTTGCTTTACAATTAATTCCCCACTGCTTATGAATCTGAGAAACGACCTTCACCAGAGCTTCCATCCTCTGTGTGGGTCTGGAGGCGTTCCTCCCGCCGAGCTGGCCCTGCCACTCGGCCGTCGTTCACCCCTCCAGGCGACTCCCAATCTCCCGGGCAACTCCCGGGGCTTCGGCACCACTTGCTGCCTCCGCTGAGGCGTAGTGACCTGGTTCGGGAACAACACAGCAGCCACACCCAGGCTGCTCGGGCCACCAGCTCACAGACACCAATGTGGTGGATGGCAAAAGGCGCTTTATGAACTGGTTACATGGGGTTATAAAACCTCTGTTTGCTACATCACATCCGTCTGCTTACGTTACAAGCTACGTGTTGCTTAGCTTATCAAGGACACTAAACAGCTAAGTGTTGAGAGAGGGGTTCTGTCTGCCCGTACAGCGCGGTATCTTCCGACCGCCTGTCCCTAATCTCACACAACCCAGGATTTTACCATTCTAGCTTGGTGCTCTTGGCGTCCCAAGAGATCGGACTGTCCCGAGCTTTGTGAAACAAATCCCCTCAAGGTTCCTGGTTCTGTTTTGTTGTTAATGCTGTAGTTGTTGTTGGTTGTTTGCCTTGTTTTACATACTAGTAAAGAACTGTTATTCCTATCCCCATACCTCTGCCTGAAGGCCCCTTTAATTTTCTAAATTATAATAATTTGGAGGGAGGGGATTTGAATTCTCCATTTGGAGGGATGCCCTGCCCCTCCCTAGCAGATACTTGTGTTTCAAAACAAAATACATTTTCTGAGATATCTGCCTAATTCTGGTTCCAGAAGGTTTCAGTGGTTTGGGACTAGACTGACAGTGCAGTCAGGGTCCTTGTGGGCATGTTTATCACATTACCCAGCTTTAGTGCACTGACACTTAAGTCTGATTATCATCATCAGTTTGGCTACAGTATTCAAGTATCATGCTTAAGAAAAAATGTGATAGGAATGAGTTATTATAAATCCACTATCTCTTCAAAGCAGAACACTGTGGTTTAACACGTATTCAAAACCTTGTTAAAAACAGCAATTCCTTGCCAAATTTTACAGAATTTGGTTAATTTCACAGGTTTATTTGCACACATTCTCTTGCTTCCTCACCCCTCAAACTAGAAAAGTCTTTGGAATCTCAATTACTTTTCAGTCCTAAACCCTGACATTCACTTAGTTTTCCACTTAGAAAATCCTGCAGTATAATTGCACTGAGCATGAATGACACAAAATGAGGAGTAAACCACTCCAAACATCTAAGTTTATTCTGTAAGAATTGGTCATGCCTGAGTACTTCTGGAGTCACCAGAAGTGATCACCCTGTGGTTTCTGACAGCAAGTGGTATCTGGCATCCACATCACTTTGGGATATAGACCATGTATTTTCAGTAGCAAGCCTTTGTATTAAACACTGAAGACAGTTACAACTGCTGCCATGAGTGACCCTTGACACTTCTGACAGGGTACCAAAACACTAGGAAAATAGAACTTGGTGGGATGAGTACAGAAGTAGGAAGCACACTATGCCAGTATTTGCCCAGAAGTTTTTTTGGGTTCTTTTCAGTTAACTTTCTGGAAACTTTTGTGGTGCTCTCTGCATGACAAATTGAAGCAGGTTGTAGATTAGCTGAGGGCACAAATTAATGTAAAAGTGCATCTGCTATATTTGGGTTGGGATTTTGAAACAACTCTGTCTTATCTTCTAAGACAAAGAGATCCTGACTATGCATTCCTCAGTTCTAGATGTCAATATTCTCTCTGCAGGCCTTTCTGTCAAGCTACACTGCACCAGTTTATCTTTAATCTATTGCCTACATTTTCATATGTTACTCTCTGTCACCTAAAATACCCTCTTCACTTCATGGACAAGATTAATGCAATGAACCCCCAGTCCTTCATAGTACTGTAATAAATACGATAGACCAAATTCAGTAAATCAAAATTTAGAATTTTATTGTCAGACAAAATAACAGTCTCTGATAGCCACAATTAAAAAGGACAGTGTTGAACCCCGGGGCTTCGGTGCTGGGTGAACGCGGTAACACACTCAGTCAGTATGTCACCCCCCAAGTTCACATTTCTGATCTGAGGCTGCCGATTTTTATACACTGCTTCGCTGAGAGAAAATCGGGACCCTAAGACTCTGCCTTCCGAGGCAGCTTCATTAGATATTCATGTTCGCGTTCTGGTGTGGTTGAATGGATTTGTGCTGGAGGACAATGCCATGATTGCTGTGTCCAGGTGCAGTGTAGAGATGTTAATGTCGGGCGGGGACTGATAAGATATCGATCTGATGTAATCATTCGGTTCTCCGGGTTCTCCATCTCCCTTTTCCCGTTGTTTTTGTTCTCCTCTAAGGATTCCCGGCAGAAGTTTTCTCTTGTTCCTCTCATGCAATCTCTAGCAAAAGAATTCCTTGTGCCCCCCTCTGTGCTGTTTCAGTCCCAGTTAACCCATTGTATACTTGATTAGAAATAAAACTTATATTTACGGAGAATGAATTACATATTTGTGAAAAGTGCTTATTATATGGCTCTACGCAAGATATTTACTATGTGTATTGTGTTGTATTGATTGTTGATGTTGTATTAATAGTTTGATAGTATGGTAAATGTAGTTTTGTAGTTAAAATGTAGTTCTAATGTACCAACCACAGGAAAACGTAAATCTTGCAGAGAAAGAAGAATTTACTGCTTCCTTATCAGAAAAGACCTACTCCTCCTGCTTCTCTCAGCCTTATGGGCGCCATAGAGATTAAAGGAAAAAGTGACACTAACCAGAGACAACTCTGTGTTTGAATGGAATTTATGCATCATGTATGAACTGTATGAATATTCAACAGGCTATTGCTTTTAAGAGATAATCCTTTGTTAACCAGGGTCCTTCTCCGAAGCTTTTCGCTTGGGGAGGCACCCAGACGTCTGTAACTTTGTTTTTATTGTCTTGTATTGTCCTAACTCTGAAATTGTTCAATTATTTACTTAAATTCTATTTTTATAACCATCTTATTTACTATTAAACTTTTAAAATTTTAAAACAAGTGATTGGCGTTTATCACAATATTATAACATTTAACACAAATTAACTTTAGGACATATATCACAGTACCTTGAAGTACAGCCCTAGAAGTCTGGTGATTGCTGGTGATACAAATCATGTTGATTACAAAAAGTTTAACAGATTTTTTGCTCTAAATTTCATCTTTCCATTTTAATCTCTGATATTTTTTTCTTGCCCTATATACACTATCAAATTTTAAAGAGATTAACAACATATGGGAATAGTACTAGCTCTTTTGTGATTGTTTTCAAAGAATTTGTAAATATCTCAAAATATATGTGAGTAGGAACTATCACTCACAAATCACTTTCAATACTCAAAAAATTATTAATACCCTCCCTTTTTTTTCCCTCTCTCTCAGAATTAATTCCTAGATTGCATTAAACTGAAACAACTTTTAAAAGAGGCAGTGAGAATGCAGCTCTTATGCATTTTACATTTTATCAGCAGGTGGGTATCTGATTTGCCTCCCATAAGACCATGCAAATCAGTAGGGGGAAAAAAATATGCTTATTATGGGGCATATTGCTCTGACTGGCTGAGTTAGAATTACAATTCCTAATGAGATAAATGGGTCCTGTATTTAAAATGTCCTAGTCACCACCTGTTTGACACCAAGTTTCTTAAATTTGGCAGACTGGTGGAACTCCCTTTCGTTATGTTATGCTCCACCTTTGAAATTTGAACTCAAGTCTTACATCTGCAGGAAGCATTTGCCTCTACCCTCCAAAAATTTCCATATTAAAAGCAATTTTGAAACAACTCCCACCCCCTGGGTCATAACCAGAAAGAGTGAGAAAGAGAACTGGTGGTTAAGTCGGATCTAAGAGCACAGAAATTACCTTCCTTCTGTTGCAGATAAGCAGTGTGCAGTCACGCCTTGCTGCCTTCAGCTACTTCCTACGGGGGGGGGGGGGGGGGGTGTGTGGGGGTGTGCGTAAAAAAGCAACCCATGTGCAAAGCTAGCTTCTATGAAGAATTGGCTGACAAAAGTGCTTGCTAAAAACAGGAAGAAAAAGTGGAAAGGAAGAAAACAAAGCTCTGCTTTAACTTCTGGGATCATTTATTAAACACATAAAACCCAAAGTGTGAATATAAAAAAGTTCTCCAGTGTGATTAAAGTGTGCTGAGAGGGATGGGAACCCCTGGTGACCTCAGAAAACACAGCCACTAGTCCTCTGGTGAAACAAGAGTACAAATAGATCTGCTTCATAGTTTCAGCAGAGTTTCTGTCTGCAAGGGATCCCCTTGCACCTTCAGTCATTCCCCCATATACTTCTATCTTGCTCTTGGGAGAAGAGACACAATCTGATTTAAGATCCTTTTTAATTGCATTCATAGAGGAGTATACTTCAGTAGATAAGGGAAGCCAGCCAACATGATGCACAGGAACCGTTTTACCAGCCAGGTTTTTTCTGTGTGTTTGTCCAATTTTCTCTTCTCATCTTAAAGAAAGTCGTCTTAAAAAGACAGTGGATCTAAAAACAACAACAACAACAACAAACCCAAACCAACCAACCAAAAAATCACAAAAACACCACTCACTACCAAAATCCCACCACTGACTACCAAACAATAACTTTATTCATCACAGTTTTCTTATTCCACATGTAATATAATGAAGGGAAACTAACACAGCTGTGGATGGAGACATGTTGCAAGACCTTGCCTGTTTATACTAGATTATCTCCTTGGTTGTACACAAAGGCTCTAACATCTTAGCTGTTGTGTGGTTTTGCAGGAGGATCCTGGTTTTCTGTGGTTTGTGGGTTGGTTTGTGGGTTGGTGTGGTGGTTTTTTTGTTTGTTTGTTTGTGTTTTGTTGTTGTTGTTGTTTCCCCTCCTGTATCCTGCTTATGTGACCTTCTTGGGACACCTCTGCATTTTAAATACTGTATGACAGATAAACTTTGAAAATTACAGTCCGAAACATTTTTTATGAAGTAACATTCACAGCTCAGTTTCTGAATATCATCCCCCTGTCACTTCTCTTTAAAATGCTGAGCTGTTTACCTCTCCATATCAGTGCAAGCACTTCTCAAACCGTCCCCTGTCTGTGCTCTGAGTGGTTCTAAGTCATTGATTTGCATAATGACAGTGTTATTATTTCCCTGGCTAAAAGGAACTTGCACATCTCACTAAACTGATCACTCTAATCTCCCCACCCTGACTGACTCCAAGCACCATTTTAAAGCCTTTTGTTTATTTGTATAGTCATGCATTCTCTCTTCCAGCTTTCTAGAATTTAAGGGTACAAAATTATTGGCATAAAAATAAAGTGACGGTTGAAGAGTTGAAACATTTTGTTTTGATGAGAAAACTCAGAGAAGAATTAAGATTGAAAGCAACTGCTTTTATTATACAATTCATCCTGGTTTTTATCTAATTGCCTTCCTTCCAAATTCTAATTGTATGAAGGATTACAGGTTTTCTCTGCACAGTTTTTTTGTTTACCACAGTTCTTTGTGTAAGAAGAATCACAGACTTTGTTCAAAATAATAATTCTCCCTTAAAAAATTATCACTTATTTTTCTTAACAGATTTGATTCTTCCATTTCTGTCTTACTAACACTAGTATATGTTAGGTTTTTTTTGTTTTGTTTTTTCCCAAAATAGCACACTTAGGTCAATATTAGAATCAAGCCCTAAATACATAAAATTAAGATAACTTTGTATATTATGAGAGTCAATGCAGTGATTTAAGACAGAAAACTGAGAAGTTGTAGGGGAAAATTATTAGAATAAGCAAGGGAAAATTCCTGCAGATAATGCTGACAGAATAACCAATGGTTATAAGATGCTTAAAGGTATATCTAGGTTATAAACTAAAATCTTCTGAAAGTATTCTGAAATAGTTTTTCAGTAGGAATAGCAAGGATTTGTGCTTACTTATAAAAGTGATGGTATAGTGTTCTTGTGTAAAACAGTTGAGGATTGGATAGGATTCAATTTTCTGAACAATAGATGTCTAAAAAACTGCTGACAGAGTAAAAGGGCTACTGAAAGTCTTATCTAGATTTGCTAAATATTTGCAACAATTTTCTCTTTTGGATTGAAGGATCCAAAGGAAAAAGCTAGCAGACATTTGTCAAGCAGAGAACACCAAACAAAATTTATATGTCTCTTTTGACATGCAGAAAGAGAAGTCTATCTGAACAAAACTCATTTAAATATCCAGTATAGGGAATTCATGGAAACAGAAAGAAAATAAAGCCTTATTAGCAGTATAGAAAAAGGGAGTACATTTTTTGTGTTAGACAAATGCATAGAAATTAATGTATTGATACAGGGACACGATATGAAAAGAAGTGTAATTTGTGTATTTAGTAATGCTTTAGATGATGAAGTAAATTGAAAAATAATTAACTTTGCCAATGAGAAAAAGACAACAGCAAATACAAAATATTCTTTTTACATGTAGTCTTACTTTTCACAGCTTGTCCTGATGTATGTGCTAGATAAAGGATAAATACTAGCCACCTTGTTATGTTTATTATTTTTCCCTGTGATCTCTATTGTTTCTCTACAGAAAAATCAATATAAACTATGCCAGAAAAAAAGGCTGTGTAGGACAATTTTCAGGAGTGTGATTTTAATATTAAATATTTTAAAGTTAATCTACACTTGAGACTTCATATAATTTAAATAATTCAAATCCTAGTACTTTCCACTACCTCAAATCCATGATACCTCTCTACTTTACTTTTTATCCTATTTAAATTTAGGGGGGAAAAAAAAAAAAAAAGGAAAAAGAAAATATATGAACACCCATCAAAACAACTCTAGACAAAAACTAGGGTCTAAACAAAGACTAAAGTTGAGAATGGAAACTCATTTTTTCTTAGCTGTTATTGCAAAATAATTTTTCATTTTGAATTTAGAAAATGAGGAAGATAAGCTAGTTTTCTTCCTTTGTACTTGGGACAGTTGCAGGCAGGAATAACTTTAAAATAAAGTTTGGAAGAAATTTAACTGAAAATCAAAGCAAAGCACTGTGAGAGAAAATACTCTGGTTTACCTACATAAAAATATATAGGGCTTTCTGCCTACTGCTTTAAAGTTTATTTTAAATAGAAAAACTGAGCTAATAGGTGTATTTGAACAATGTTTGTTAAATCTACATGGAAAATCTCCCTGTGAGCTTAAATTTGGAAAAAGAATGAAAGTAAATTTTGTTAAAATAATTGTGTCAGTTCTGAAACTGACTGAAAATTAAATGCACTGAAATTATTTTGCACTACTGAAGAAGGCTAGAGCCCTCTTTGATGAAGATACAACTGTCTTGTCATGTCCAAGAGCAGAAAATAGTCCCGGCTCAGAATGCACCTGTTTCTCCCTTCCATATAACTTTATACACATAGCCTAACTCAGCCTAACTGAACCCAGCTTTGTAAAATCAATTTGATATTAAAAAAATAGTGTATTCAAGGTAATTCTTACTAGAGCTCATCATAGCTTAATGAGAAATAATGGGGATTCTTCACATACCTGAACTTAAGTAAGTTTCTCAAATGGTCTTTAATTGAATTTGTGCTGTCTTGCTTTAAGACCTATTGCTGGAATATGCAGTGAAAATAGAATACACCTCAAATCAAAACACTATCAAAAAAAGAGTAAAATCTCTTTCATTTTCCACAATTCTTGTTTCAATGTAAACATAGTGCTGTCTTGAAAGCAAAACCAATACGAGACTCCAAGTCAGAAAAACAATTTAATAGGAGAGGAAAAAAAGTAAAATAAATAAAGGAAACCAAATGTAATAGTGGTGGTGGTAGCAGTCCAGGTGAAGATGTCTTGTTGAAGCAGTGATCCCGTAGAAAGGTCTGGTAGCTCTTGTCCTCTGGGAATCCAGAGGGTAAGGCTGACTGTGCTGTCCCAAGTCCCAGATTATATCCAGGTGGGAATGCTTGGCTCCTACCCCTAGGCAGAACGTCTCACAATGGACTGATATCATTTTATCAGTCTTGCAATGGGTCCTTGATTGCCCATTAAACACAGATAACTCCTGGAAGGAGTTACCTGTGGGTCATGCAGCAGGGCATTGATGGGCCATTAACAGAAGATAGTCCAGAGGGAGGGGGCAAGGGAAACACTGCCCAACCTAGCTTCAACAGCTCATGTAGAGGGGGATAGAATACATACTTTGGGCACATCTTACATTGTAACCTAGGACACGTAGCTACAGAATGGTACTTAACAACCCAAGTATAAGATGAAAATTACTGGACAGAGAAAAATCAATTCTTTCACATCTCCAAGGGAACACCTCTTAGGGGATAGGATGAGAGCAGAATCTAAATTGTTTGTTACTTGATGCTTCAGTCTAATGCAAAGGAGCACTGATGCTGACAAGTCAGCATGCAGCAAACTGTGCCCAACAGCTTACACTGACCCAGCAGTCTCACCACTTGGAGCTATTAAGCAATAGAATTATTGATGTGGAGAAACAGAGGTTGGTATATAGCCTGCTATTTATTAAATGCAGGGTAGAATGAATAGAATAAAACAGGATTTTTCATTTCTGGAAAAGCATTAAGTACTGAATTCAAAGTAAATGAAGAAAATCTAGTAGTACCTACTGTCAACCGAATGATGGAGAGAGGTACCCCTTAAGAAAGGAGGTGGGTTTGTGTAATTGGATTTTAATTTGTGGCATAACATGGATATTTTAGAAATATTTCTTAAAGTACTAACAAGTTAAAGCAGAGGGAATGTTTGTATCAGTTACTCCATCAATTGCTTTGCTCAAGTCTGTGAAGGCAGCTGGGGTTCATCTGTCATATTAACTGTACGATACTTTAGCCATCAACGAGAATTTGTTGACAAAGATTTTGTAATCTTTGTAAAATGCACGTACTACCCTCACACACAATGTTTGTAGAGGATATGATTCCTTCGCTGTTGAGCGTTTTGGGGCAGGGGTTCCCTGTGGTGTAGAAGCAGCACCTGTTGCTGCTGGCAGCTCTTGCTGAGCTCCACTGCCTTCTGCTGCTATTCTTCCCTTTCTGGAAAGAGGAAAAAAGAGAAAATTCTTTGTCCTCATAGATCAATAGCTGTATGGCTTTCTTTTAAAAACTTGAGGTTGCTGGGTTACATTATGCTGTAGGTTGTATTTCTCTAAGGTAAAAGATATAACCATAAATTTCCACATAAGGAATTGACTCAGATAAGAAATATATCTTGATCCTGCAATTCAAATTGCCTAAACTCTTTCACAGATATTTTTGTTTTTACTCAGAATCACTTCAAGACGGTCTTACTCAATATGCAAACTCACTCATATTTGTATAATCTCAAGGATGATTATCACCAGGGAATAAAGCTCAGTATTATTTTAACCTGAAACTTGTACTTTTTGTATTCTCTCACATTTTTCCAACAGCAAATTGCTTATCCAAATGTCTCACACAATGCAATACGGCTTTAACCTTGAGCTCACCATATCTGAAGCAGTTGCTCTAATCTTGTTGAATTAAGTGTTCTTGAATACTTAAATAGAATAGATAGAATCTGTTATTTATGTGTAAGTTTACAAGTGAAAGTTGTTGTCTCTCTAAAATGATAAGCAGCATTTGTTCAAGATGAATCTGTTAGACTGCAAGCAACAAACTCCCAGAAAAGACATACATTTTAAAGTTAATTACTAACAGATTTTTTTATTCAGTTCAGTGAGGTCAGGATTCAGTCCCAGACACAAGTATATGATCTTTCTTATAGTTCAAAGCTAACCATTTAAACTTTGGGTTCTTCTTAAGTATTCCTATGCAGACATTAACAAAGCTGTCTGAGAGTTTCAAATTATATAAAGGCTTTTTCCATTAAAGTCTCTTGTTTTGCATGTGGTAACACCTATCAGATATATGCAGAAATGCAGAGCTGAAGCTAAAAATTAGTGATTGCCTGTAGGAAGAATGATCATAATTCAATTTATATATTCCTTACATAAAAAAATGCAGTGCCAGCAAGCAAACCCTAATTATGAATCTTCTAAAAAGACAACTAAACTTAAAGAAACTATTATTCTAATGATTTGAATCACTTCTAAACTAAAAAAAGTAAAAGTAAAAAATTAAAAATACTGTGCTAGTTTTGCCTGGCACAGAGTTAATTTTCCTCACAGTAACTAGTGTGGACCTGAGTTTTGAATTTGTGCTGGAAACACTGTTGTTAACACAGGGATATTTTTGTTATTGCTGGGCAGGGCTTGCACTGAGCCAAGCCCTTTTCTGTTTCTCACCCCGCCAGTGCACAAGGCATTGGGAGGGGACACAGCCAGGACAGGTGACCCCAAATGATCAAAGGGATATTCCAGGCAATATCACTTCATGCTCTGCATGTAAAGCTGGGGAAGAGGAAGGAAGATGAGAATGTTCAGAATGATGGTCTTCTCAAGTCACTGCTGTGATGCAGCCCTGCTCTCTTGGGTGTGGCTGAACATCTACTCAGCCATGGAAAGGGGTGAATGAATTCTTCCGTTTGCTCTGCTTATCTGTACAGGTTTTGCTCTCCCTATTAGACTGTCTGTGTCTCAACCGATGTCTTGTGTCACTTTTACTCTCCCAATTCTCTCTTGTCATCCCACTTCATTGCTGGCTGGGGTTAAACCGCACCAGTCCTAATGAAATCTAGAAATTCCCTTGAATTGATACTTTATTCAATACCAAAACCCATTATTCCTTAAAGAGAAGTTAACACTCATTTAAAGCAGATGTGGTGATAAAGCCTTTTTCACGGTGAATGTGCTTTTCAATGAAGTATGGAAACAAAATGTCAGTGAATATACACTTAAAATGCAAGCACAGGTTACATGTGGAAAATTACATGCAAATCAATGGCCACTGCAAATAAGGAAACAATATAGGTCTCCTTCTGTCCTATTTTTAAATAATTACAGAAATCTTTGTCATTTAATAGTGTGAACGCTTGACTTTCATAGCTTAACTGGAGGAAATATCAGTGCAACTCGCTGAACACTGCCTGCCAAAGGTAGAAATACATTTTTATTTGGAACCTAGCAGCTCTGACACTATGGGGCACAAATGCCCTTGACCTTAACACTGGCTGCACAGACTACAGTATCCCCTGCAGGTGCCATCGGATATTATACCTACGACTTTCAGACAGAGTGTCAAAGAGCCGAAGATTTTCCTGTAATCTTGTAACATTTTGATGACTTATCTCTGAATTTCTCAGCAAAATGGAAGGACACCATGAAATAAAACTGTTGGGTCAACAATTGTACTATACATGCATCATCTGCCTGCAGCAGCATTGCTTTGATAACAGATATTTGAACTGCAGACAGAGAAACTGCAAATGGAAGTCTAGGAAATGTATGAATTTCTGCTTTCTATTTGGAACACTCTTGGAGAGTGTAGCTGTAAAGAAAGGATAGCTGTGAAGAATGGTATTGTGGACAGCAGAATACATCTGTAAATATTGTTTAGAAAAAAAAAATAGCTGTTTTAATTTGATGAAATTACAACAGTAATATTCCTTAAGAAGATAAAAGGTGGTTAAATATATAATTGTTCCTAGTCCCAAGACCGGTAGCTTTGAGAGGTAGGAGAGTATCATAGAAGAATGAAAAAGAGAAAGCCAACAAACAAACAAATATGTTCAAAATAATTACACTTTAGAAAAGCCCTGTACTTCTGTCAAAAAGATTTAGGAGCCAAATCCCTATAAAGCTCTGATGAGGATTAGTAAATAAACTATATCAAATTGTTCAGTTGAAATCACTTCCCTGACTAAATGATTGCTTCCCATATGACATCCCTGTATTTCTGGCGGTTGTATCAAACTTCTTGTCACAGTTTTGGTACTTACTCTTTTTGTGAGAGAGAGACTAGGAGAAAAAACAAAGCAGGCTTAACTTTAAAATTAACAAATAGTTTATTAACTTACACTAAAAGAATAGAAAAAACAGAAAGTTGGAAAAAAACTAAAATGGAATGAAACTTCAAAGAACTTTTCCCTCTCTTTACAAACTGTTTACTTTTTTTACAAAACAACATAAAGAGACAAAACTTGTAATTTTCAGTCAGTTCTACTATCTGATAATAGTCTTTCATCAATTCATTAGGGGAAGAGTATCTTTTTGAGTCATGGATCCCACTGACAACTTAGAACAGTTCTCTTGTGGGTTTTAAACTGTCACAAAAACAACCACCCAGAGAAATCTGCCTTTGTGACCCTCCCAGAAGCAGTTTCCCAAGCTGCTTATGGGTCATGGGTCTTAGACTTTTGCATATTGGGGTGTCACTTTTTAAAGATGAATAACTCCAAAGCAAAGGATTTTTCAGTTCAAGGTACAGAGATATCTTTTCACTTTTTCACTGGCACAGGGGTTTCTCATTTTATCTCTGTTTAAGCATCTTATAGGATATTACTTAGTTCATCACAAACACCTTTGCTCAAATCTACACACAAAACAATCATCTCCCCAAATGCATATCTTTCCCATAATTTAAAAGAATGACTTTAAATATAGAGTTCATTTCCATGGCTCAAGTAAGAATAGAACAACCAACTCTTCAACCCTCTGTCCCAATAGTCTTTTCACTCTTGCTTTACTGACTTCATCCTGCTGTTCTTTATGTTTACTCTGTCTTTTCTCACTCTCTCAGAGAAGGTCTGAGCTCTGGAAGTTTCATGCTGCTAAGAAAGAGTTAAATCTACTTAGAGTTGTTGTTTTTCCCTCTGTGGCTCGTGGTGTTAGATGTTTCAAGGCCGAGCTGATGGAGGAGGAAGAACTCACAGAAACATCAGAAATCGGAGCACCCAGGCAGTCCGGTATCATAAACTGGGTTTGTCCAGTTTGGAGAAAAGGAGGCTGAGGGGTGACCTCACTGCCCTCTGCAGCTTCCTGGGGAGGGGAAGTGGCAAGTGGGGAGGTGCTGATTTCTTCTCCCAGGAATCCAGTGACAGGATGCCTGGAAATGGCTCAGAGCTGCACAAGGAGAGGTTCAGGCTTGACATTAGGATGCAATTCTTTACTGAGACAGTGGTCAGGCCCTGGAACAGGCTTTTTAGAGAAGTGGTCAATGCCCTAAGTCTGCCGGCACCGAACAGGTATTTGCACAATGCCCTTCATAACACCTTAACTGGTGAGCCCTGCGGTGGTCAGAAAATTGGGCTGGATATACACGCCTTCCAACCAAAATACACTATTCTATTTTCTTCTGTTCCATTCTGTTCTATTCTATGCTATTCTAAATGGGCATTTATGACAGTTTCATCCATTATTTCCACACAGTGTACAGAGCACCCTCTAAATTCTAACAGAGAAACAAAAAGGTTCTCCCACTAAGCAGTCCATTAATGCACTGAATGTTCACACCCAGGCAGTTAGTTTTTTGCCCATGATGGTGACTGATAAATAATGTCCTTGTCTTTAATCTTGTCTTTTAAGCTTTGACATCTTATTTTCTCTACTGTTGAGTTGAGGAGGGAAATGAGAGAGTGGCTGGGTGGTCATCTGGCAGCCAGCTAAAATCAAACTCCACAATTATAGTCTCCAAGTCCAGACTAGAGCTAATTTTTTTAACAGTTTTACTCTTATGAATAAATTGCCTTCAACTTTTGCTTGATCCTTGGCAAACTATGGAGCAAGTAACATGATAATGGCAACACGCTAATTGCAGTTCTCGTCAGTGTGAGCTGCAAGGGCAGATGATACATTCGTTCACAAAAGCTATTTTCAGAGCTTGTGAGTAATACATTGCTTGTGAATCAAAAGCTGGAAAATACTGACATAACACTAAAAAAATTAAAAATCCAGTAATGACTTTAAAATGCTGTCAAATAAAATATAGTTCAGATGAGGGAGGAGGATGGGTTTATAAATTTCCACCTACATACTAATTAAGACTTGATTTATTTTTTTTTATAGTCTGAAGTCTTTCATGGTGACATACAAGTTGCATGTCAAAATGTAATATAAAATTGTCTTAAGTCTCAAAATAAATTTCTTCAAGCTGGAAGCTGTTCTCTTTTCATCTCCAAATTATTTCATACACATTGCATCATGAAGTCTTCAGAACATTTAATCCTAATGAAGTCAAATCATCTCAGATATTTTTAGACATTCCAGCATTTTAGGATTTGTCTCAGAGACTGTGCTATTAAGGGAAGCATAGCAGTCCTGAACACTCCACGTCTCTTCTGCCACATGAGGTTCTATGAGTGTTGAGATGTGGAACTGAATTCATTTCCAGCCCCCAATATGAGGCAAATAAGGTAAATAAGTAGATCATGGAAAATGACTGGCAATTTTTTAATCCTATTTCTTACTCTACCACAGCTTTCCTATGCAACTACAGGCTGTCTTATCCCATCTGTGCCTCATAGTCCCCTTCTGTACATGTAGATAACAGGTTTTGGTTTTTTTTCTTCTCTCTTCATGGTAATGTGAATCTGAGTTCATTAATCTTTAGGAGTCACCTTGTCCTGTGAGAGTCACACTTGCTGTGTATAGCTCACTCAGTAAACTCAGCAAGGGCTTGCATTGTTACTTTTTTCTTCTTCCCTGCACTTTTGAAGCCATTGCTGTTTCAGTGTTGGCTAAGATTTCCAAACGGCCAGGACAGCACAAAAGCCCCCTGTCCTTCTCTTACTTGTGGCTGCGAGCACCAGGGCCAACATTAAAGCTTTTCCTTAAGCAAAGCTCTTTGAGAACAGTAGACTACAAGGAAGAGAAAGGGAGACTTACCTTTTCAATTAACTCCCAAAAGGTAAGTATCAGGTAACCACTACTGAGGAATCCCTTTTCCAGTTCATCTGTTTTTTTTTTTTTTTTTTTTTTTTTTTTTTTTTTTTTTTTTTTTT
>JAIXNV010000025.1:11454362-11574346 GCA_020917445.1 Riparia riparia | reverse complement strand
CATCGCCGCCTCCCACGCCCCAGCAGGACGAGAAGGAGCAGGGCCGGGAGGAGGAGAAGGAGCGGGACGGCGAAGCGGGCTGCGAGGAGCCGCTGGAGTACCCCGGCGACAGCTGCCGGGAGCTGCTGCTGCCGCCCACCCCGGACATCAATCAGCTGCCACCTTCTATCCTCCTCAAGGTGGGTCGGAATGGCGGGATGGAATGGTCAGCCCTCTTCCTGAGGATTTGGGAAGGAGCTATCTAGCTCCCGGGGCTCCGGTGTCTCCGGACGGACTCGGTGTTCTAGGGGGGAGCCGGAGGAGGCCAGGCCGGTCCGGAGCTGCCTCAGCGCCTGGCTTTGGGGAGACAGACAGGGTTCTGGGAGTGTTGTTTGCTTTTGTTTGTGTCCCGTTCCCCTACCGCCGCTGTTTGTCGTTGAAAACGGCGTTGTGAGCCATTACCTGGAGGTGCAGACGCACTAATCGGGTCCAGAACCTGTCTCGTAAATATTGTGACTACCTGTTAACTTCACAAGTCGAGTTTTACTTGCATCACTGGTATAGTAGTCGCCAAGGGAGCCTGTCGCGGTATTTGGTGCTTCCGTGGGTGTTGGAGCTACATAGACAAGTTTTCAGCGTTGATTATTAAACAATTTGTATTGCTGCGTATTGTGGATCAGTTTTGGCCTTAGTATTTCTAGAGTGTTTGCAGCCTTCTTGTATTACATGCTTTTATAACCTTTTATGCTGTATATGTCCCTTTCTATTCCATTAATACTGTTCGCCTTTGGAACTACTTTCCATTTTTAAGCTACTCTTGACCACTGTGCAAACTGCCTTCAGCTAAACATTAGCTAAAAAGAGGACTCTAGCCAGAACTGAGCTGGTGATGTTTTCCATAGTCTCATGTGAGTGTGCCTTTAAATTTGAGGGGATAAGTTTTCAGGATGGCAGGAGTTTCTCTGAGGTCCGATGGCAGAACTTAAAGCAGGACGTAGTAATGGAGGAGTGAGAGATAACTCTTGGTGTTCATATTTTGCTAGTTGTACATGCAATGTAGAAAGTACTTCCTTTACTCTTTTGTTGTCAAACAGTTACAACCTACTTATCTGTCTGTCTTGCATATAACACTAATTCTGTGGGAGATTTAGTTGGTTTGAGTGTTTTTTGTTGTTTCTTCTTGTTGTTTGGGGTTTTTTGAATACTTGTGTGTTAGTAATAATATGTTGTGTTTCACAGATGCACTATGCAAATTAATTCTAGGCTGATAATAACTCATGAGCTATCTGAATTAATCTCATCTGTGATTATAAAATTGAAACTTTGTCTTGTCGTTCTTCTAGGAAGGAGTCAATTTGTTTGCCACTGTTATTGGAAGATAACTTTTTTCTTTGATATTTGGTTTTAGGTTTTGAAACGGGACTCATTTGATTAGTGTAGCTGAAATAGTTATTGATTAATGGTATGAGTACTTTTCGGCGGTTACTTTTAGTACTCAGTTTCACTTTTTCAAAAATACCTATATATAGCTCTGCCATAACTTTAATGGTGAAAGATGTCATGTCCATCTTACCTGTGGACTAGTTTAAATGTTATTTAATCGCTATTTTATATAGACCCAGTATTTCATTCTTACCTGTCCTTTCAAGTTTGTGGGGGTATTATGTCTGATTACTTGTTTTTTTATAAACAAGGGGTTTTGTTTTAACACCAGCTGGCAATTAGGTACAGGCAGCCACTCACATACCACATCCACAGACTGGCTGGGTGGAGAATTCAGGGGAAAAAAGTGTACCTTGTGGGCTGTGATAAGAACAGTTTAATAACTGAAGAAAAATAAAGTATGCTATTAACAATATTTGTATAAAAAGAAGAGCAAGAAAGAGAGATCCAGGTGCTGCACGATATATTTGTTTTGTACCAGCTACAAAGCACTGTACCAGCAGATGAGAAGAATTCTATCCTACCTGAAATCAGGACAGACGTCTACCTTCCCCAGTGATTTTGTCTCTACAATTGCCCTATAGTCCAGTTCCTTCTGCAGTATCTTTTAAAAAATAGACCATTATTTGCAGCATCAAGGTAGGAGACAACCTACACCCCCCCAAATTTACCCTTCAATCAATAGCTGTACTAATGAGTTGGGTTTGTGGTTTTTGTTTTTTTGAGATTTTATTTGTGTGTGTGTGTATATGCACGAGATATGTGTATCTTTATCCATATATCTGTTTCCTAGCTGTTCCATTGTTTTGGGGTTTTTGGATGCTTTCAAGATAAACTACTCTGTGGGACTTTTAGCTTCAGATGTTTGACTAGGTGTCCTGTCAACTGGATTTATATTTGCCTTCTTATGATGGATTTTGATACAGATAGAATATCCTAAATACAATCCTTTCTCCAAAGCTGTCATTTTATTATGGGAGAGTGGAAGACAAATACACCCAAAACCTTTACTGAGCTTTTTACAGTAGGTGTAGGAGAAACAAACCTTAATACAAGGACAAGAGATTCCATCCTGGGAAGCATTAAGAGGCAGATCTTGATGTTTTTTTCCTTGACTCCTTCATCTGTGACCTGATGCAGTGGTGCTGGTGCAGGAGTGGCTGTCACCAGTTGTCTGTAGGTGGCCTAAAGCCCAAGGAAATATGTCGGGAACTCCTTTAAAGGGCTTGCCACTTTGTCTGCTCAGGTACTGTTTAGCTGTTTACTAAAGGAGACTGTGGTTCAGTCTCCTCTAAGACAAGGGTTTGGGATGGGTGGAAGGTTTTGTCAGACTGAAGTTGTCCTGCAGATCAATTAGATGGGCCCTGCTGGGTTGGGAGGTTCATGGTGCAGTGTGCCAGATGGTCCTGTTTCCCTGGCTGGTGAAGTGGTATCCTGGTGAAGTGATTAAAAAATGGTGCTTCCTCAGTCAGGATTTTGCATTTTGCTTTTCATTTTGCTACTGAAACATATATGAGGAAAATGTTATACAGAATGTCATCTTTAATCTTGGTAGAGGAGGGTGATTACCTTTAACTAAAGGGTAATTTAAAGCCAATCTCTTTAAAACTCGAGAGGAATTAAGGAATTATAGGTCAGTCAGCTATAGACAGCTTGACTATGTCCTAGATGTGTGTGAATGAAAAAAAAAAAAGGGAGCTGTTTCTAAGCATGAATTACAGAAAATTACAAAATCTTCTGTTGCATACGAGTAAGTTCTGAAAACTTTGAGCTGGATGTCCCACAAGTGTGCCTATTGAAGTGTCACTGCTACTTATTCCTGGAAAATAAAATAGAAAAATAATTTTTCCTGTTGTATCTGTTACTTCTTTGCAGGGCTGCTGTTTAATCAAAAAAGGTGTAAAATGGTCTGCAGACTGAGCCATGATCTTACAAGAGAATGCCAATTCAGACCCTTCAGATTTCCTTTTGAGGTATATTAACAGGAGTTCTGTGTGTCAAACACAGAAAAGAATTTTTTTCCTGTGCTTGGTGCTTTTAAATCCTTTGATAGAGTACTGCATTAGGCTGTGGACACTTGGATCTCCTTAGAAAATCCACACACAAATGTGAGAGGGATCAGAGGAGATCCAGAGGTCATGAAAAACATGGCGTATTACATACAGCAGATGGAAGATTCTGGATAAACTGAATGACAGTTGTCAGGAAGAAGGCTGCTATTCTCTTTAGTTATGAGCAAAGTGATAGAAAGTTTAACTGTATTCCTGTCCCTTGAACAGAAGGAAATAATAAGCTGAATTTAGTTGAGATACTTTGATGTTCTTACACTGTATGATTTTCCAGTCTGGACAACAGTGGTTTCCTGTCTCTTAGGTTATGTGTCAAGTTGGGATTTCTATTTATTGATTTATTTTATTTATTTATTTATTTTAAACAGCAAAAGGGAATGACCTTATCAGGAGTGTTCTTGAACTTGCTTCAAAACAAAAGGGTGTAGAATAGATGATGTCTTCTTTTTGAGGTCCTCTTTCTCAGTTTGCCAATCTTATTTTTATAAAGCATGAACATGTGTCTGTGCCTGTAGCACAGACCCCGTCAGTTTTGGCATAGGGCTAATGCACTATAAAGGGAAGATAAGTGTGTGTGTAACATATATGTGAGTGTGTATTTTATTTAATGTTGGGTTTTCATAAGTATAGTATGACTGATTTTTTTAAGCACCATTGACTCCTTTTCTTGTATCTTTACTCAGTGCTTTTTACTTATTTTTCTCATTCTTCACTTATTGCAATAAGTTACAGGTTTTCTTTGTTGCAGTGATAACGTACATTTTTTTTTAATGATAATGTTGATTGATACAAAATGCATTGCTGCTGTCCTTGTACAGCATTTTTGAATGCTGGCATTTATACCTGGAAAGATTTGTGTGCATTTTATAGCTGCACTATCATTTTCTTTCTTTAATTTTTTTTTTGAAAATTCTTTTTGGCTAGTCAGAATGCAGAGGCATTATAATACATCATTTGGATAGGACTTTCTGCAAGTTCATTGGGTCACTTCTGTAATACTAGCTCTCTTTCCTATATATGCTGGTGTTACCATCATATTATCCTGTCTAAAGCTTGTGTTGAGTCTTAATTTTAAATGTAGCACTAAGAGACATGGAATGGCTTTTGAACCCTTGTGGCTAATGCTAGGAGGTAAAATGTCATTGAATTTCACTATTAATTTGCCCAGACTCCTTTTTCTTTAGCAACGCTCAGCATAGTAATGTGGTTTGTTATGGATTTGTTTTGGTTTTTTGGCTTCTTGATTGTTTTTTGCTTTTCCCATGAAGCTTACTGTCACCCTGTGATTCTAGTGGGGAAACGAACCAGTCTGAAGTTCACTGTGGTGTTACTGAAATTCTGGAATGCAGTTGAGGGGCAAAATGGTGAGGGGAAGGTGTGCCAGTAGGCAAGTAACCAAAGAGATGACAGTATATGCTCATTATTTCAATGATAAATTTCTGAAAGATGTTGTGAATTTTATGATTTATTGCAGAATTAGAAAACCAGTTGTTTTGCTTTGCAGAGGGGTGTTTGAAAAGGTGACTTTCATTCAAGCATGTAGGTTCCTCACAGAATGAGCTATGTCATGAAAGGAAAATGTCTTGGAATGAAATTTCTGCTTTTTTTTGATAGGGATAGATGCCTTAACAGTCATGGCCAGTAAAAGTTTCCCTAATGTTGTGTAGGTGTTAGCTTGGCTTGTTCTGCGTCTCCAAAATTTAATCTTATTGCATGGAGAAAACAAATAGATTACAAGTTGTGCAGTGTTAGAATGTAAAGTAAATTAAATAATATCTGCTTTCATTCCCTATTCATTTATTTGTTTCTTTTTTTCAGGTTGCCTGACCCATGTTTGATCTTTCACAGATTTTGCTTTGCTTTAATGTCTTTGTTTTTAAACTGGCATGGTGACTCCAAAGAACTACATGGTGTCTTTTAGTGAGGACAGTTGGGTTTCTGAGATTAAAAACGTTGTGAGCTCCTGCAAGTAAAGCTCCTCTGCTTTTGGTCAGGACTCTTCCCTTCCATTAGGAGGACAGTGATTTCTTACAGACAGAAGCTGATAACTGTGTTCTGCCTTGCAGCTAAGGCAATCGGCCTTAGTAAGTGGCGGGTAAGGGCAGTGTCTGTTTCCTTTTGTAACTTTTGCCTGTGCATTCCTGCTCCTGGTTTTGTGCTCTGTAGAGTGCAATTGCAGGGCAGGTAAATTAACCTGGCTAATCTGACACCAATCTAATGTTGCAAAACTTTTCCTTAGGATCAGCTGCTTGAAAAAACTTCCTCTAAGTACAGTCACTAAATCCAGTGCTGAAATTCAAGTGACTGGAAGTAGGGGACTGGTAAATATTTGCTATGAATAGCAACTTGCCAAGAGAGTCCTGGCTGTGATTTGAAATCACACCATCACTTTTCCTGGCTGGCACATTTTTCTTCATCACAAGAACAGTTTTAACTTGATTTCCTTCATGGATGTACTGAGGCTCCTTTCAGAGGTTTGTGAGCTCAGTGCTCACATCTTTTTCATAAACTCAGAATCATTCGTGTTTCCCCCATTCTTTTCAAGTTATGTCTGGGCAAAGTGAAGAAATATCTTGAAAACAAAGCAGATATTTCCTTCCTCTTCTCTTACATATGATTCTTGAGTTTTCTGAAATAGAATGAAACAACCTTTAATAAATATAAATCCACTGGTAGCTTAACTGCTCTATGCCTGCAGTTAGCAAATACTGTGTTTTACTGTTCATAGTAAAATGTCATGTACTAAGCCTGTTGTTTTTGTTAAATGGTGCTTGAGAAACATTTTTGTTAATGAATTTTTAGTTAGTTGCTGAAAAATTGATTAAACAAGTGAGCAGTTTTCCAAGAATGAATGTCTGAAGTTGCGTAGGCACTATGAAATGTTTGAGTTTGAACATTTTGTTGTTCTTTGGTTGTTAATTCCACAAGATTTTTGGTTTCAAACAGGTCTACCTGATACAGTGTAATGAAAACAATTTTGTAAATAACTGTTCTTGAATACAAAAGAGTCTGATTGATAGAGGAGAGCTTCATTCACAGAAATGAAACTATTTCTTTCAAATTAAAATAATGGACAGAAATAGGGAGTGCATAGATTCACCTTTTACAGTCTCTTCTGCCATGGGGCCTATATTTTGTTCATGTCCATAGGAGGACATGAACAGTATACCTTGTTCTTAAAGTCAGCAGTATCTTTTTAAAGACTGGTATTAGCCATCAATTGAATTCTCTTGTGTCCCTTCCTGAGGCAAGAGCTGCTTTAGTATGTGCAATCAATAATTGTAATTCCTTGATTATGGTTTTTAATTTTTTAAATTAAGATTTTCTTTTTAATAAATTAAAATTATTTATTGAATTATCTTTATGTTTACTTTATATTTGATTTTTGTGATGTGAATTACTTTTTAAAAAACTTTATGCTGAGGATATTGTGTTAGCAACCACATAAATTTCTACTGCTGAACTTCCTTTCATAGTAACTTTAATGGATATGGTTGACTTTTCACTATTTCCTTTGATTAAAAGTGCAATTTTCTTCTTCACTTGATTCACTTTAAGGAACTTGATTTATGGCCAAAATTACCAAATAGTTAAAGATACACTAAATAAATTTAGTACATGGCTTTTTTTTTTTTTTAACTCATCTTTAATCTTTAAAAAAAAGGGTATTTTGTGGTGGTTTTTTGTTTTGCTGTTTTGTTTTTTTTTTCCTTGTCTGTTCCTCCTGCAATGCTAACGTTTTGCACAAATGTTCAAAGTAGTCTTTTTTTAACACACAGGTTGAACTATCTGGCATACATTTAATATAGAAGCAGTAGGGAAGTGTTAAGGGTGTAATGTCTGAAGCCCATTATGCAAGGGCTTTTTAAAAAAGAGAATTCCACAGAATAACTTTATCTCTATGTTTTCTGATTGGATCCTTCACTAATATTACTCAGCATTTGCTTTCTCTCTTTCTTGTCCATTGTCTTAAAAAATATTCTAAAAAGTTGAAGAAAACACCAAAACTTGGTCAGGAACTATTTTTTTGGTCGTCTGAATTGTGCTGTGCAAGGACTTGCTTTAGCTCATTTAAAATCAATTGGACATCACCTGATTCAGAATGGTGGATTGACTTGGTGGTGGGGTGCTGTAGAATTAGCTGTGTTTTATTGTTTAAAGGTAAAACAGTGTGGCTTTTCTCTTGTAAGGGATTTGTATGGGTGTATCTATCAACGCAAAATTAGACTGTTTGAATTGAGTGAAGCAGATTAAATGTAATTTGACTGAAAACTTCCTATATATGTTAGTTGACTTTTACTGTTGAGGGCATTGTATTTTTATATTTTCTTTTGATGTAGGATCACTTAGGTTGGAAAACATCTCTAAGATCACTAAATCCAACCATTAACCTGGTATTGTCAAGTGTGCCCATAATCCATGCTCCTAAGTGCCACATCTACATGCCTTTTAAATATGTTCAGGGATGGTGACTCCACCACTGCATTGGGCAGCCTGTTCCAGTGCTGGATAACCCTTTCAGTGAAGAAATTTTCCTAATGTCTAAACTAAACCTCTCCTGCCTCAACTTGTGGCCATTTCTTGTTGTCCTGTCAATTTTTGCCTGGGAGAAGACCCTGAACCCCCCATGGCTGCACCCTCCTTACAGGCAGTTGTAGAGAGCAATAAGGTTCCACCTGAGCCTCCTTTTCTCAAGGCTGAAAATTTTGTTACTCCCCATCAGACTTGTGTTCCTGACCCTTCCCCAGCTCCAGTGTCCTCTGGACACACACCAGCACCTCAGGGGTTTTCTCATAGTGAGGAACTCAATACTGACCACAGGACTGAGGCGTGGCTTCAACAGTGGCCAGCACAGGAGAGTGTTCACTGCCTTCGTCCTGCTCCCACAGTTTATGAAGTACACCCATGCAAGCCATGAGCAGACAGTTTCTCCAGTAGCGAGCTTTGTCAAAGGAAACTGTGTCAAAGACTTTACTAAATTCCAGGCAGACAAAATTCAGTCTTTCACGTATTCCACCACACAGGTTTGCCTGGTCATGGGAGGAGATGTGGATGGTCAGGCAGGACCTGCCTTTCACAAACCCATGTTGGCTGGGCCTGACTCCTGGTTGTCCTGTATGTGCCGTGTCACAACGGCTGAGATGATCTGCACCATACCCTTATGCAGACCAAGATCTGACTGACAGGCCTGTGGTTCCCTGGATCCTCCTTTGAGCCTTTTGTGTAGGTGAACATCACATGTGGCAGCATTCAGTCAACTGGAAATGCCCCTGTTAGCATCCAGGACTGCTTGTAAATAATGGAAAGTGGCTTGGTGAGCACTTCCACCAGCTCCCTCAGGGCCAATGGATTTCATTTTGTCCCACAGACTTGTGTGGGTCTTAAATAGTGTAGAAATTCATGGACCATTCCCCCTTAGATTATGGGGGGGCTACATTCTGCTTCCTGTCTTCCAGTTAAGTGGGCTGGGTACCTGGAGAGCAGCCAGTCTTGCTTTTAAAGACTGAGGCAAGGAAGGCATGGTCTTGTGTAAACAGTTTTATTTCAAAGCAAGAGGTTGTTGTTAAAGAATTTACTGTGTCTGGAAGGTATGATAAGGTCAGTGGGGAAGATCAGGTATCCTTAAATAGGATGTAGCCTGAAGGCTCAGAGAGTCTCTTACAGCTATTGAAGGGAAAGAGAAACCCATTAATCTTAACAATGATATGAAAGGGTGAAGCAGGAGGAATTGACATCTGCATTAGGAATTTGAGATGAGAAGGAGGCCTCTCCTTTTCCAGAAGTCTGCTTCCTCTCTACCCCTGCCTTTTGACAACAGGGAAGAGAATGTAAAATGATTCTAGAAAAAAAGCTATTAAACTTTTTTTTTTCCCCCCTCTTTTGCAGTGTTGAAGGATATTCTGGTGTTTGGAAGAGGGATTCAGTCTTCTGTTTCATGTTGGCAGCAGGAATTCAAGTTCCCTGCTGCTCTTACTTTGAATTACTGAGCATCATCAGACTGTTAGTTTTTCTAATGTTTAGAAATACACTTTTGCAGGAAATGTCAGATGCCAAATTATCGCTTACTATTCAGTGCTTTCTTTCTACTTGACCAAGGGTGATGGTATTTTTTGAGTACAAATTGCAGCCGCGTCCTGGTTCTGCACATGGGGTCACCAGTACTGACAAGAACTGCAGGAAGAAAGCAGACAGTGATTGTTTTGGTTGCTCTTCTGTCTGCTGTGTTTAACTGGCGGTCTAATGAGAAACAGACACTGTCTCTAGTAATGTCCAAGAAGAGGCCTGCGTGGAAATGGACTCGTGCAGAATCCTTCAAGACTGAAGAGTCTTGTGTAAGAGATTCCAAGTCACTCATAGCTAGGAAAAGAGGAGAATGATACATCTTGCAAGGATGTACAGAGCGTCATGAATTTGACCCCCTCCTCTCTTATTAGAGCTCTGCTTCATCAAGAGGTCTTGTAGGGAATATACATATTTAAAACTGCTGGGGTAAGTTATCCCCTAGAACAAGTTCTGTAAGTTACCATTATAGTTCAATGCTTCAGTACTCCTTTTTTGTGTGTGTGTTTTTTCCCCTTTGCCATCCCTTTTCCTTGGCTAAAAAGTCCTAGTAGTTTCCTTTAGTGTTTTCATGTTTTGTAGACTTCAGTGCTTTCCTATGGACAATCTCATGCATTTTCATGAGAAAATTTCCTGAGATTGAGTACTTCTATTTAGTACTTGATGTCCTCAGATCAGAGGAAGGACTTTTTCAAGTTTTGCAGTCTGTACTCCTAATGCCACTAATGCCTTACTGCCTTTTCTCATTATAGGATCACATCTAGATTTAAGTTCATTTATGCTGACAGGGACCCTTCATGTGAACTCTTGACACACCCTCTTTTTATATTTATTAATGAACAACAGTACTTTTAAGAAAGGGATAAATGTAATATGTGCTATGGCAATTTATGATCTTGCTGTAAAGTTACAATTTTTGGTTTTTTTTGGTTTTTTTGGCAGTTGCTATAGTGCTCAAAACCTTGGTGTCTAAAAGGCTAATTTTGTGCTTCAGTTCTCTTCTATGATGCTGACTTACTGTGCTAATCTACTCTACCATTCTATGCCCCCTTCCTGCATGACCTGATATGCCTTTGTGACTCTTCTTACCAGTTCAGTTAGAAAATAAAAAGAAAGGTTTCCCATCCATTTCAAGATGGGAATGAAAGCACTTTTTAAATGGCTTGCAAATAACATTGAGATAATTTGTAATTCTTTAGGTGTGCCATCTCAGAAGCACTTTTGAAACTTAGTCTACAAAAATGAGTACTTAGGATATATTCTATTGTTGGTTGTGCTAATATGACTTACTAATATTGTCAGTTCTTGTGGGATGTAGGTTTTTTTGTTATTGTCTCTGACTAGTCAAGCGCGGGGCAAGTTGTAGATCTTGGTGTTACAAAGCATGCTAATACTTTTCTGTCTTTTGCAAGATGCATTAGTAATAAAGTATTTCTGTCTCTAAAATATGATTACATCTGACAATTTTTTTTTTCTTTTTTTTACAGATATTTTCCAACTTATCTCTGAATGACCGTTGCCTCTCAGTGTCATTAGTCTGTAAATATTGGCGTGATCTCTGTTTAGATTTTCAGTTTTGGAAGCAACTGGATCTCAGTAGTCGTCAGCAGGTATGAAGATAGCATTGTGGAGTAATTGTTTTCATGACTCAGAATTTGTTCTTGGAGCTTGTACTTTTGACTAGGTGTAAACAGAAGAAGCACATAAAATGTTGATATCTGTAGTTTCATGGATTTTTTATTAGCTAAAAATGTCTCAACCCTTAGATTGGTTCCTTTTAATATTGTCAAAGATCGGTTGTTAAACAGCATGAGCACAAATACTATTTGAAATGGGTTGTGGGTTACCTGTCTCAACTTTGCATCAGGTAGTCTGGAACTGTCAGACCTCTTATTAATTCAAACACAAACATGAGAATGGTCACATACATGGCACTTGCTCGGTTTTAACAAATTGTCTTTATTTTATTTTTCAGTTGGTATGGCTCCTACAAATTAGAAAAGGGACTGCGTTTGGTTCGGATTTTTTTTAGACCTTTAGCCAATCCTAAAATGAAATATTTGTGGGTTTAATTTAATGAGATCCGTAGGAGCCTAGCCTTAAATTTTACGGGGTACCTTCCCTCCATGGAAAGCTTTAGGGATGTCAGTATTCTTTGGCCACTGCCGTTGGGTTTCTTGTTGAATAGTGACTTGCAGGAGTTTATAAACAGTATCTTGAGTGTTTCATGAAAATAGAGGGTGCAGAGAAATAAAAACTGGATGGTTGCATTTGAAGAAGGATTTTTTTTTTTTTCTTTGCAGTTTATCATTGTTTTGGTTTAACCCCAGCCAGCAGCTAAGGCCCAGGAAGCCCTTTCCTCACTCCCCCACCAGCAGGGTTGGAGAGAGAACTGGAAGAATAAAAGCTACAAAACTTAAAAATTTAAAGACACTTTAATAGTGAAAGCAAAAGTTGCACACACATACATGAAACAAGCAAGACAAAGAATTAATTCACTGCTTCCTATTCACTGCCTGAGCACCTACTGGCAGGTGCTCAGGCATCCCCCACAGAGCAGGGCCCCATCACACAGAACAGTGACTTGAGGTGACAAATGCCATTCCTCCTTCTTCCCCTCACTTTATACACTGACCATGATGCCACGTGGTCTGGAGTATCCCTTTGGTCAGTTGGGGGGGTTGCCTGTCCTGGCTGTGTTCCTGCCCAGCTTCTTTGCCAGCATGGCCAGGTGAGAAGCAGAAAAAGCCTTGGCTCTGTGTAATCCCTGTTCAGCAATAAGAAAACCAGCAAGAATCCAAAACATAGTCCCATTCTAGTCACTGTGAAGAAAATTACTTCTACCCCAGGAAAACCAGCACAGTTCTTTTCCATCTTAACACCTGCGTGATGAAAGAGCAAGAAAAAACACCTGATTTACTACAAATGAAAAGCATATTGAATGCAACAAAGACTTCCTCAGCTGTATAAAGCAAAAATCAAAAGGGATTTGTGTTGCTTTCTTGCCCTCTTTGGTTAAAGCTAAATCTCATATATGCCAAGAGGTGCATAAGTATTTCTGAATGGTCCTTTGTAGGATTGTCTTCTTTTAAGATTGTTGTAATTTTTGGCTAACTACAATGTTTATAGATACAAAATGTATGGAATTTTTTTTACGAAGGTCTAAAGGAAACTTTGCAGTCTGGGCGTACAGGGGCCACTCTGTCAGCCACACTGGCACTACCTGCTTGGGACCAAAATCCCTCCTGGTGGCTGCCCCAGGGAGGTGATGGATGCCCTGCTTGGCTCCCTGAACACCTCACACAGTCTTATTTAGTCCACTTTCCTTACTGCCTCGATTTCAGGTTTCCCACAGTAGAGTCTCAGACCTCTGTGTCCTTGAAGTAATGTAATCATTCTGCAACAACAGAATAACAGCTCAAGCTGGAGGAGGATGGACCCCAACAAATGGACCCCTGTGCTTTTATACCCTCACTGTATGTGCATGGGTACCTCTAGGGGCTCTTGGCTCCTGCTGTGTTTCCAAGTGCCCCTCACCTGGCTGTGCCAGAGGTCTGTGTTCTTTGTTGTGCGAAGGGTTGGCACCAGTTCACACATGGCCTTTTGCTCAGCCTGAGCTCCACTGCAGCTACACCCCAAACTATGTGTACTGAGTGTATTTCTCTGAGTGTCTTCTACACCCCAAACTATGTGTACTGAGTGTATTTCAACAAAAGTAATTAATTAACAAAAATAATAGAACGAAGGTTAACACAATTGTCATAGGGCAGAAATTATTTCAATATGAAATCATATATATTTTAACAATATGCAGTAATGTTTATGGCTACAAGTTACATAGTTCTGTTATTAGTTACTATTCTATCTTCTGTTGGTTAAATGATTCCTGCATTTCTTATGCTAATTAATCCACATGCTAAGTCTTTCTGGTCTTTTGGGTTTGTGGTCTGTGGTGTTTACCATCACCCCTTGTCAGAATTGCTTTTTACTCAGTTGGAGTTGATTCTATACAGTTGCTGAGTTGGCTTTGTTAGTTTTTTTCCTTATCTAAGAGGTTCTGCCAAATGTCATTGTGGTCTCTGAATTCTGCATTCTTTGTGTCCACTGTCAGGAGTACATTACTCTCCCCAAGTTTTGTTAACCTCCCCTAGGAGCTGAGATCATTGAAGCACATCAAGACTTAATCCTTAATAAGACAATTCTACCAAAAAGTAATTAATTTTTCTAATACCTGGACATCAGAGATAGTCTAATCATGACTAAAAAGAGAAGTAGGTCTGTGGTTACCTTCCTAACTCTGGAACCAAACCTGGTACTTGAGAACTTCTGTCAAATTGAGCAGCTGTTTGTGATTCTTTTTGTGGTGACATAAATTCCTGCAGCGGCCCATATTTTCTGTGCTTGACTAGCTGTTGCCTCTCCTTCTGTAAGCTTTATCATGAAACCATCTAGCTACAGTCTACATACTCTTGTCAGAACTGGCTTTCCCTCAGTTGCCCATGTCCTATCAAAACCATCAGCCCCTTTTCCTTCCAAAACAATTACAGTAAAATATTCAGCAATGGGTAGTATTTGTAAAGGAGGTATAGTTTCATTTTTCTTATAGCTCATGGAAATGCATTTTGCAAACCGCCATTTCTATCCTAATGACATTAAACATCTTTATAGAAAAAGTTATGTGAGCATTTGTTTTTTCTTTGCAGGTCACTGATGAGCTGTTGGAAAAAATAGCATCAAGAAGCCAGAATATTACTGAAATCAATATTTCTGATTGTCGCAATGTATCTGATACAGGAGTATGCATATTGGCAGTTAAATGTCCTGGGCTCCTAAGGTATACTGCTTACAGGTGTAAACAGCTTTCTGACACCTCAATTATTGCAGTTGCCTCTCAGTGTCCTCTTCTTCAGAAAGTGCATGTGGGCAATCAAGACAGACTCACTGATGAAGGCCTTAAGCAGGTAATCATTCATTCTACAAATTCCTTCTGTAAACTTAGTATATTTCAACTTAGCAGATAGAAGATATCCTTTCTTAGGATTTAATTAAAATCACAGAAACATCTTCTGTTTTAAAAGTTGGTATATGGAGACTTTTTTTTGGTGCAGTAAATGCTGTTCTCTAGAGACTGCACGTAGTTTCTTTTTTCTTTTTAATACCCAGGGATTGAGTGATTGCTTTTGTAGCTAAATCTGCAATTTGAAATCCTGTATTTCTTTTGGATTCAGTTTTCCTGAGCTTAGTTGTTATTCAAAACCTGTGTTTAAGTAACTCATTTTTGCTTCATGAACGCTGAAGGTGACTAAGATCTTTATTTGTTCGATGTGCAGGAAGGTTTTTAACACTCTCTGAGAGTGTTAAAGGAACGTTTAGGAGTTAGGGTAAATCCAATAAGCTGTTGAGCATAAAGGCATTGTTAGTGACCTGTACATACAGTAAATAATTTCGTTCTTATGTGCTGCTTGTAGCTCCGTTTTGTTGACTGTAGTTAGCAACTTAATTTTGTCACGTATGTAATTAGGATTATTCTTGTTTGCATATAGTGTTTCAAAGCCTGAAAAGAACTTTTAATGGAGAGTGGGGAAGCAGAAAAAAAAATCTTTTCTCCCATCTCTTCATTTCAGTCAAATTCTGTTGTTTTTTTCCCTTTGATTTCATTAATTGCAGCTCGGTTCAAAATGCAGGGAATTGAAAGACATACATTTTGGGCAATGTTACAAGATCTCAGATGAAGGAATGATCATTATAGCTAAAGGCTGTCTGAAGCTGCAAAGAATATATATGCAAGAAAACAAATTAGTAAGTACATATTGTTATTTTTTTCTTCCCAAGGTATTTTGATTATCAAAGCTTTCTCTTGCTCTTTTAAAATTTTTATTTAGAATGGCTTTTTGCAAGTGAATTGCTTAAAAATGTTTCTGGCTGTGAAAACTGCAGTTCTACAGAGGTGGCTCAGAAGGTGAAGCTAAATGTATTAACTTCTTGTTTTTAACATGGTATTTCAGGAGTAATTGTTTGGGACATGCATGGTTTGTATAGGAAAATACTTAGTTAATATGGAGTGTTTATTTTGTTTCTACAAGTGCAGTAAAAAGTGCAAACAGCTGAAAAATTTTTGGAGCTTGGGTTCTTGATTACAAGCGATACACTCATTATATTTTTTTGAAATATATCACTTTCTCATCAGGATAGGGTAGTGTGCCTGTGCTAGTAGAAGGAAGTTGTTGAGGAGTAGTAAAACAATCTTGTGTCCTAATTCTAAGCAGTCTCTAAAATGATGGTTTCTAATGTTGAAAGAGTGGCTTGTAAATGGAATAGAAGAACTTAAGGTTTTTTTTAAATTTTATTTTATTTTAAAAATTTGTTTATTGCAAGAAAATAAAACTTGATTGCAGTTGAATTTTTAACTGTCAACTTATATTGTGATTATAACCTTTGTTTCAAAGGTGCTAAACTGAAACAAATAAATTGTGTTTGTAAGAAAACAGCATACCTTGTATTCAAGAATAATTTGATATTTGGCTTCAGACAAAGAGATGCTAATGCTCGAGATTGAGGGGGTTTTTTTGATATATAAACCATTTTCAAATCAACAAAGAAAGAAAAAGGCAGACAGTTATTTGTTTTGATCAGAACTGTAGAAAGCTGAAAAATAGGAGATAGAGACCTAAACTGAGATTCCTATATCGTTGAAATGCAGAAAAAGGACACATGCCTCTCCTTGAAACACAATCTTGAATACTATCAAAGCTAGTCCTTCTAATACTTATCCTTAATACATAAAAACCTTTAAATATGAAAAAGAAATTATCTGAGAAGTCTGGAAGGAAAAACATCTTCCTTCCTTCTCTGGGAAGAGAAAGGTGAGTTTAATCTTTTAAAGGAAGAGGAAAACCTTCAAGATTTGCATAATTGTATATGAAATATGGCTTAATAGTAATTGAGAATGCAGTATGTTTAAATATCAGCATAAGTTCTTGGTCATTGGAAAATATGGAGGGAAGGTATTAGCTTTTCTTGTAGATGCATCTTGGAGTTCTTGTCATTGAAGATTTGATTCTCTTTATAGTGAGAAATGTAATCTAAGAAGTTTTAATGAAGTTATTAGCACTTAAAGACATTGTGGTTTTAATAACTGAAGTGTCTTCAAAATTCTTGGTTGAAATGGAACAAAGGCGGTATCTTAATTCTTTGTAGGGCAATCATAAAATGTGCTCTTGCACTCTACTTGGTTGCCTTCATTGTTGAAAACGTAACTCTGATTTTTAATTGCTAATAACACAAAAATATTTGCAGTCAAATAAATAGGAAATTTCTCTAAATTTTGTCCCTTCTGGTAATTTGTCCAGTGACTCACCAAAACAGAATTTTTGCCTAGTTTTTCATGAATATACTTTCTTTTTTTTAGTATTTAATTGCACTTAAATTCCTGCTCATCTTTAATTTTTCAGGGGGAAGAAAGATGGGGCAAGCTTGGTAAAGCTCTGTAAAATTAAATTCAGCTCCATAAATCTTCATATGTATGCATGAAATAAGTTTTGAAGCTGTTATGGATTCCAGGATGTTTAATCCTTAGAATAAAATAACACTTGAACAATGCCACTAGATGACAAAGCTGAAGAAGCTGCTGTGCTTTCACCTTGCTAGGGGCAAGAGACTTTCAAGTTTTGCTGGCAGTGTAGTTTTGTGTGATGAAGCAAGACAATTTTTAAGTTATTCTCATGCAATTGTAAAATAGAAAATTTTATATTCCAAAATAAATAAAAAATACAGGAGTTGTTTAGTTGTGTTTAAGGAATTACCTTAAAAGGGATTAATGGTAGAAAAATGGTTTGTCAAATTCTGTGGGTTACTTTTCTCCTTTCTAAAAAAATCTCCTTAGTATTTTGTGGGGCACATACTACCTCCTGTTTCTCTGGTGAAGTAGGTGGTTTGGGGAAATATGTGTTTGAGTGTGTGTGTTTTCAAAATGAATAAGCATTCTTGGAAATCAAAATAGTCTGTGGCAAGAAAAGTGTACTTGACATTTGAGGGCTTGGTCTGTGTATTTAAAGTTCATATCTTGTCAGTATGCTAGAAGGAGGACTCCTATCTTCCCCTTTTAAGCAGCTGCTGTAACACCCATGTAAACAGTCTTGTGTTTTGTATTTTCTTGTTTATTCCTTTCTCAGATATGCTCAAAAACATGTATGTGACTTACAGGCAATTCCTGTTAATTTCAAAATGTGTAGTGCATTACAGATAGTACATGATGGTTAAGTTTTCATATAGGCTTGTCTCACAATAATGGATTTTACACTTCAAAAATACATCTAGGCAGAAGGAACCATCAGCTAAATAATGCCTTTGTGAATGTTACTTTGCAGTGAAATGTATGTAGATCAGGCAATGCAGTTCAGTTGCTTCATCTGTTGCTAAGTAACTCCGTTATCAGACTGCTGAGCAGAAACATGGAAAGGAGAATTTATGTTTTGATTGTTGAATATGCTAGACATTTCACAGAAAAATAGACCTTTTCTTGTCTTTGAAGTGCTGATTATGTCATGGTAATAAGCAAAAGCCGCAGTTAATAAATAGGACAAAGGATGTAAGAGGAAAAAGTTAACATTGCATGGCTAGCTCAACAACAGAAGGTTGTTGTTATTTGCATAACTATTTAGGATTTGTATCTCTTCAAAACATGTTTATTTTCTCTCTGTCCTTTGAATGAAAGAACAATAACATGCTGAGACTCTTTCCGGAAGCATACTGGACAAATTGGGAACCTAGTTAAAAAAAAAAAAAAAATACTGCAGGACTTATGAAGTGTGCCACTGTGTTCTCTCTCCTGATCTGCCCCCAAGCAGTCTGGTGAAATTGAGTAATCTCACAGAATTTCAGTGTAAACAGAAGACAACAGCTCTGTCCAGACAAAACTGGAAAATGTCTTAATTTCTAGGCTGAATTTAGTTGGACTTGTTATTTTATGGTTGTAACTGGTATGGTATGCTATAATGTCTGTGTTTGCATCATGTGAATGTTCAGAGTGAATGAAGCTGGTGGAAGATGGATGGATTAATTTCATTGCTATCTTTGTACCAATTGCTGTTTTGAATCTTTCTACCCCATATAGAGAGTACATAGCTTGGGTACGAAGTCATAGAACTGAGACACAGAGTGAGGGATACTTAACCTGAATTGCTTTTATTGCAACCTTGCATAGAAGGGTGGAGTCCTAAAAGGTTTTAAAGATTTTGTGAGATGCAGAACTCAGTGACTATGGAGCACCCAAATGGAAGGGTTATCTCCAGAAGCTTTTGCACAAGCTGTTTTTCTTATATCGGATAGAGTAGATCTAGATTTGGGAGCTCACTGTAGACCTGGAGAAAACCCTTCCACACTTATTTTCCTTTTAATTGCTTTTCCTTAACTGGGTAATTTAATGGATAAAGTTATAATATAATTAAATTAATTAAATAGAATAAAATCATAATTCCTCCCTATTCCACCCAGTGTCTGTGGGTTTTTTGTGGTGAACTAGATATGGATAATGAGAGAGAGCATCTAAAGATAAAGCAAGGTGGAGTTTTAAATACTGTAAGAGAATGACAACAATCCTACCTCTATAGTTTGTTCCCTTGCTCTCTTTTCTCTTTTCCAAGCTTATTCAGGAGTGGATGGGCTACTGTAGTAGCTCCAATGGCAGCGCTTCTTCCTTTCCAATAACATGATGTTGTGAAGTGGATTGTTAAAGGCAAATCATTTGTTTGATGCTTACCAAGTAAGACAGTTAGAATATAACTTGATATTGTGTTATAAATGACAATATAATACTGGCTTTCGCATTTATGTATTAGCTTTTGCATGTTGTTATTAATCACAAGTATTTTGATATGGTACAATTTATAAGTCCTTTGAACTGCTCTTTAGTAGAAAATAATCTATCTGTTTATGTGTGCAATATATAGCTTATATAAATAATGTTTTGATGAATATATCGTAGGCCCTAGCAAAATATGGAATGTTAAAAATGCCTTTAACTCAGAGAATGGTGCAAAACCGATTAGTTTCTTCCCGTTGTTTCTCACATCTGTGTACTGACCTCTCCAAGGTGATAAGTGATGGGAACTGGAGCACCAAGAAAAATTTAGGGAAGAATTTATTGACTCCTTGTAATCAGGGAATGTGAAACAACAGGATGAAACCACAAGAAGAAATACAATGTATTGACCTAATCTACAAGATGCCATGCAGGCAAATCAGAAGTTAAAACCAAACAAAAGAGTTCCTGTAACATTAAAAAAGCAAAACAAAACAAACAAGAAAAACACACAAACAAACACACCCCACCCCCCCCCACCCCCCCCACCCCCGGAATATATAGGTATCCCAGTGATGTAATAGTACATAGGGAATGCTGTTTTAAAACTAAGGGTGTGGTTTTTGCCAGAAACACTCCAGCACTGGACATTCTCTTTTTATTCCTTACTAAATTTTTAAAAATTCTAAAGAGTGAACTTTGTTTTTTCACACCATGTTTCTATTTCTTTGTTAGACTCTTCATTCTTCAGTTTCAACGTAACCAAGTTTTGGCCCAGTTGGCAATATGCTTGATATGTGATAACACTTTTTAATACATCTTTTACAGGTGGCTATTTAACAGTTTTTTAAGACGAGTTTTCTGTAAGTTTTCTGCTTACCTTTGCAGTTTGCAGAAGAGTTGAAATTCAAGTTAACTGTGATGCTATTGATAGAAACTACAATGTTTAAGATGTATGAATAATAAACTTCAATTTCAGTAAAAAATAATTAAGATAGACTAAACAGGTTATTACATTTTTGTCACACAATTAAAGAGTTAACATATGCTTTTAAAGCATTGACTGGAATCAACTTAGTATAAAACAGAGAGGAAAAATTCTCATATTTTCTGAATAATCATCATTGTGTTCGTTGATAAACTTATTTTTGTCTTTTAATGATACTACCCTCCCAATCTCTGTTTTTGCTTTGGGAAGCATTTACCTTCCTGCTTCGTACTTGTCATCTACAAACACTTATTTCAGCATTGTGCCTTGTGTCACAAACATTGAGAGAAGAGAGTATTTTGCTTTGAGTTTAGCCCAGGCAAATTGTTTCAGGAAGGAAGTATTATAAGGCATATAAACTGCACAGTATCAGATGTTTATAATGTATGGAAATAACTTATTTTTTTCAATGGTAACAAGTAAATGAAAGAATTTTATTACAAAAAATATTCCAAAATAATGTAATTTTCCTGTCCTTTTTCCATCCCCCACAATATATTCAATGTACTATTTCACTTTTTACGTACAGTTCTTAAAACTGTTCTTCTGCTTGAAGAAATTTCAGAAGAATTATTTTCCCATGTTTCTTCATGCATACTTTTACTAAATACTTTTGAATCACTTTATTTCATTATTTGAGGCTTTGAAAAGAACTGTAGTTGTTCCAGACTTCCCCCTTCAATTTCTGTTTTTACAATTAAACCCTCATATTTGGAACCTATTGCTGGTTTTCTTTGCAGACACAGGCACCTCCTCCTCCTTCAGGCCTGACCTAAGTTTCCAGCAGCAGAATCTCAGGTGCTGAATTTAAAGTAATGGGTTTAAGAGAGATACAGCATCAGGTCAGAGAAGGTTGTGTGCCTTCAAAGAGGGACCCAGAACAAAGAAAACCCCAGGCAATTGTACCCTTACGACTTATGCCCGCATCTCTCACACACTCTTCTCATGCTTTGATCTAATGATGCTTTTGGTTTGTGGTCTTTTGTGCTTTCTTGGTTTCTTTCTCCATGTCTACCACACAGGCTTGGCTGCTTGTCTCATTGAGTTACAGCTTCTGCTGACAACTGTAGCCTTTGTAATTTCTCTTTTTTTTTTTTTTTTTTTTTTTTCTGGTGCACCTATTCACTGAGAATGGAAAGCTAAAAACCACTAGTCTTAATATAATAAGCATTGCCTAGCAGCAACCAAAACATCACTATGTTGAAGAATATCAATATTCTTTTCATACTAAAGCTAAAACACAGCACTCTGTACCAGTTCCTAGGAAGATGACTAAGCAAATGAATTATTCTGTCTGAAACCATATCTGTGTCTAAGTTCACAGCTCACCTAAGGCTTCAGCAAATCCAGCTACTGATGCTGGATTTGCGACACACTAAATCCATACAGCTTTGTAACTTCATGTAGCTCGTCCTACATAGGACTTGTTCATGCAGAATAACTAGCATCTCTCAATAACAAGTTGCTTGCTAAAACTGTATGCACATACTCATGAAGATCATGGAGTCATGGTATGATTTGGGTTGGGATGGTGGGGACCTGAGGTCTGCTCCCAGCCCCTCTACCACTACACCAGTAGGCCAGGTGGCTCAAAGCTCTATGCAGCCTGTCCCCTTCCAGGGATGGGGCAGTCCACATCATCTCTGGATAAGTGTTCCAGTGCTTCACCACCCCCACAGTAAAGGACTCTGTACAAACCAAGATGGATTTTTCTCTTGTGTACACGGTATGTCATAACTCCAGATAATGTTTCATCTTCTTTCAAGTACTAAATTAGAGATTTTAAAGCAAAAACTTTGTGCAGATGGCATGATGGTAGTATGCACTAGTGATGATGAAGACTCTTTTGTATTTCAGTTTCTCAAACTCTTTACATACACACCAGAGCCACGTAATTTATCATAAAAGTAAGGTTCAGCACTTTAAAAATGCACTTAACAGCTATACCAAGATGAGGTATAGGAAGTCATGCTTTTGTAAGGACTATATGAGATGTCTGTCTGGTAGTAAAGATGTTAGGGGAAAGTTTGTCTTTTGATAAGCTCTTCTGAACATTTACTTTATTAATTTTTTTAACAACGTAACATGGTTCAGTCAATTTCTTAGAAACCTAACTAACAGAACCTTGTTTCTCAGAGTTCAATTTTTTTGGTCTTTTTTTTTTTTGACTTCTTTTGTTTAGATCTGTCTGTCCTAGGGAGTTTCAGTAATACTGTTCCTGCAGTGAAAGGTTTATGCCAAGTTTGATGTTAATAGAAGGGGAAAAGGCAAAGCTTGTGATACATAAATCAGCTACATGTGTCTGCTGTAAAGGCATTAGAACAACAGTGCATGAGTCAGACTCCTATTTTCAGTATCGCTTTCTCTAAATACTGTCACTAAGTACAGTGCAGTGTTGTCACCCTTAGGTGGCGGCGTTGACTTTGCAGTCCTGATGAGCTCCCGGCCTGTGCTGTGGGGAGTTACCATTGCAAGGCAGATAATTTCTGAATAATGTGCTGGTTCCACAGACCCTGTGTTCCCTTCAGCTGCCAGAATTGCTGTCAGAATAATTCTTAAGTGTATCAATAAAGTCAGCTGTATGGTTTCACCACTTTCTGCTTTTCTATTTTTTCTTTTAGACAGGTACTGGATTTTGATGTTGTGAGTTTACTTGTCACGTACACTCTGTGTGTGTATGTGTGTACACATTTACAAGCAACCAAAAGCTGGAGCTGTAATCTGTATTGCTACATTAATTATACTTTTTGACTTTTGTCAGGTTACGTGTGGTTGATTAATGGCTATACCTACTCTACTGTTTGAAAAATTTCCAGTTTTGATATTGATATAAAATTAGGTGGTATACCACTTAAAGCATTTCTTTGGGCTGTAATTTATTACCACTTATAATAAACATTCTGTGTATAAAAACATGTAGTATATATACTGTAGATTAATGACAAAGAAGTGAGTGATGGAATGAAAGAGTAGAAAAGTGGTTGATATTGAAGTTTTTCCTACTTTTTGATCAGCCTTACAAGGTGATTATTCATTTGATACTTGCAGATGATATATTTTGCAAATCATTTTAGTAAAGGTTAAATACATTTATTTATACATCCAAGTGACATCTTTTTATGCCTGTGCATTAATGGTTGGTGTGTTAATGTTGTACATCAAAAACAAACTTAGGAAGAACTGTAACAATGTAACAGTATTGAAGAATCTGGTATTGAAAGTTCAAATGGATGGAGGTAATGCAAAAATCCTAAATGGAAGATGCAAGCAAATTTGAGTAAGTTGTGAATTTTAAATTTTGAGTTCGAATATCTGCACTTCCACTTTTTTTGTTTCTTTTGCTTGTTTTTTTGGCTGCTCTTGTTGTTGAATAAGGTACTTGAGCTTTTAATTAAAAACTTGATAATCGGGAATTGGTATCTGGATATGAAGCCTTTTCAGTTGTTTGAAATAACCATATTTAGTTGTCCTTTGGGATCACTGGTATGGCAGTACTTTAGTCACAAACCAAATTCCATGATAATAGAGTGAAAAACTCTTCCACTAAAATAAATGCTGCTAGATATTAAAGCTACCAAAATGCAGCCAAAATTTCTGTAGTTTGTTTGTTTTCCTCTAGGGGTTTTTGTTTGTTTACATCTTAATCTGCTGGTGTCTTGTGTCAAAGAGAGCACTGGCAAACTCCAGATTAATCACTTGTAGGTTGTTCATCTGTTAAGTTGGTATCTTGACTCTTGTTGTACTTGGTAAGAGTCTTCAGCCATTCACTGATAATATTTCTCCCAGTGATAGTTACTGAAAGAGATCATAAGTATGATGTTGTAAAGCAAAGCCCTTAAAACTGTTAGTATCAGTATTTTAAAATAGTGGTAATTTGCATTAATCAAATATAATCCAAATACTTTTTTATTTGTATATGACAGAGACAAAATTATGCAAAAGTAATGAATGACAGGCAGTCATCTTTGTTTATATAATTCCTTTCCAGGAATTTCCAGTTGAACTTTTTTATCTTTATGAAGCTAGAACTTCTTTTTCCTTTATGTTCTGTGGTCGTAAAATTTCTGAAGCTGTGGGGAAACACTTTCTTTTTCCCCAAAGAACTTCACTGTAACTTATGTAAGTTACAGTTTTCCATATGAGAGATCAGATTGTTAAGAGTGTTCTACAAATGTCTGTATTCCCTCTTCTCATCTTTCTAGAGTGACCGGTACCTGGGAGCGCAAATATAAGTTCTCTGTGGTTATCTGGAGGTGCTCTTCAGGGTAGTTCTTCAAAGTGCTACATTTGTTGGTAGATAGTGTTACAGGGCAAATTGAATAGGCCCTGAGACCAAACTGCTGAAACCATCCTAAATACTGTCTTTTTTTGAATCAAGGTTAAATTTTTATGAGTTTTAATCTGAAACATCAGTCCCCTTGGTGGGTATTTTTTTGCATTTATACTTGGTTTTACATTTAAGTTGCAAATTTATCATCCATACACACTTTATGTACTTTCATCTTAGGAATTACAGCATTATTTATTTTAGAATATACTACAGCCTTTCAAAAGTAATTTTTATAAATCCAGAATGATAATGTTTAGAAAACTGTCTGAACTTTAGACATAAGTACTTTGTAGTTATTGTAGCTAATTTTGAACATCCTATTTTGCTTTTCAGAACTATGTGTAGCTTTGCCCCAGTATTTTTTTTTAGTCCTCAGTATAGTGTTTCTCCTTTTCCTTGTTTTGTATAGTTTTGTTTGATTGTTTGGTTTTTAATTAATATTTTTCAGTAATAACTATTGAAAGTTCTATTGTATCTGAGGCTTCTCCTAAAAATTGTCTTGCTGGGGTGATCCTCAGACACCAACTTGTGGTTGTCTTAATTTTGTCTTCTTGGTTCATTGCATCCAAATGTAGTGTGGGTGTTTGTGTTTTTTTTGTTTGTCTGGTTGGTTTTTTTGTTTGTTTGTTTTGGTTTGGTTTTGTGGGGGTTTTTTTGTTTGTTTTTTTAATGTATATATCTCCGGGAACTGTACATTATTCTGACACTATGCAAGTAAATTACAATTTGATAAAACTGAAAAATTACTTTTAAATCTTTCAAGTTTTTATGATACATACACATATATATTGTAATAAATACGATGGACCAAATTCTAGAAATCAAAATTTTAGAATTTCATTGAGAGACAAAATAACAGTCTCAGACAGCCACAATTAAAAGGACAGCGTTGAGCCCGGGATCGGCGCTGGGTGAACCTGGTAACACACCCTGTCAGTATGTCACCCCCCAAGTTCACATTTCTGGCTGGAAGCTGCCTCTTTTTATGCACTGGATTGCTGAGAGAAAATCGGGGCTCCGAGGTTTTCCCTGTCCACGGCAGCCTCATTAGATATTCATGTTTGGGTTCTGGTGTCTTGAATGGATTTGCCCGGGAAAACAATGTCCTTAATTGTCAAGTCCAGGTGTGGTGTAGAGATGGTAATGTCGGGAGGAGACGGATGAGATATCGATCTGATGTGATCATTTGGTTCTCCGGGTTCTCCATCTCCCTTTTCCATTGTCTTTGTTCTCCTTTTAACGATTCCCGGCAGAGGTATCCTCGTGTCCCTTTTGGTGTAATTCTCATCATAGTTTCTTGTGTACCTTTTGTGTAATGCTCTGCCAACAGGAAATTCCTCGTACCCCTCTCCGTGCACCTTTCGTCTCAGTTTTCCCATAATATATTTGAGTAGAAATAGAACTTATATTTATAGGGGTGAATTACAATACATGTATATTCCAACACAAATTAACTTTAGGACATATATCACATATGTATATGTACACACACACACACACATATATATATACATATATACATGTTATGGACAATCAATAGCCAATTTAATGTAATTTTATTTTGCCATTTAAAAAATAATAATCTGAAACAGCCACAGTAAAAGAGACAACCTCGATCCCGGGTTATCTAAGTTGGGTGAATGTAGAGACGGTCACAAATGAACCAGTCTTCCCCCAGTCTTCACCCCTTCACGATCGCTTAGATTCAGTGGACAGGTTTTATACAGTTTTTCTTCCCTGAGGCAGTTTTATTGTTAGTACGTCTCTGCCGCGCATATTCATGTGTTTTCTTCCTCTGGCCGCTTGGCTCTGAATGCTTCTTCCCGGCAGAATCAGGCACTTGAATGGGGTTCCGAGAAGTCAGCATTGGGATGCTGGTAGCGAAATCTCTGGGTCTTCCTCTTCTAGATTGGTATCATGTGTTAATCACCAGAGGAAGCACATGGCTCTTCCTTGATGGATGGAGCATCTCCTGTTTGGCAGTTCCTTTTCGTTGTTAATTTGGACTTCGCCCTGCCATTGTCTGGAATCTCTATGATTGCAAATTAGTCTCGGCGAGCAGGAAAGTTTCCACAGTTTCGTGGAAACCTTCTGCTTGTAATACAGTTTATAGGTTATAACATGTAACACACGAATTTATCTCAAAACATCTATCATAGTGATGATAGATAAATAGATACATGTTATAACCTATAAACTGTATTACAAGCTGGGATTTCAAAAAAACTGTGGGGACACTTATGGCTGCCAAAACTAATTTGCAATTGTAGAGATTCCAGACAATTGTAGGGCGAAGTCCAAATCAACAACCGAAAGGGAATGGCCAGAAGGAGATATCTCATCCATCAAGGGAGGGTCCACTACCTTCTCCAGTGATTAACACGTGATACAAATCTAGAAGTGGAAAACCCATCGCTATCAGCATCCCAATGCTGACTTCTCGGAACCCCATTCAAGTGCCTGATTCTGCCGGGAAGAAGCATTCAGAGCCAAGCGGCCAGAGGAAGAAAACACATGAATATGCACGGCAGATACGAACGAGCAATAAAACTGTCCCAGGGAAGAAAAACTGTGTAAAACCTGCCCACTGAGTCGAAGAGATCGTGAATGCGAAGGACTGATTCACTTGTGGCCATCCCTGCATTCACCCAACTTCGATAACCTGGGATCAAGGTTGTCTCTTTTATTGTGGATGTTTCAGATTGTTTTTAAAAATGGCAGAATAAAATTACATCAGATTGGCTATTTTTCATCCATAACACATACATACATATACAGATAGATAGATATGTATATAGGTATCGCTGTATGCTCACTGTTACCCTTCCTGATTCCACTCCCCATCCCAGTGTGGTAGTGAGGTGCTGCCTGGGGTTAAACCATGGCAATGGAGAGGATTGTGCTGGTGTTTCCCTCTCCTAGCACCTTGGTAAAATTACAAGTATGCTTTAAGAATATTTTCTATCTGAAACATCAAAATATAAATTAGAAAAAAAATCTAGATTACAAAATCACGAAAAACATCAAATATGTGCTTTATATAATTTTTAAGTATTTTTCTTCTGAAATATAGAGAAAAATAAACAAAATATGTCCCATGATAAGATTTTAATCAAGTATTTTTATTTTCCTCACTCTTAAAATAAAAAAAAAATACTGGATTTAGTAAATGGGTCAATGGGCCAACTTCATAGCGGGTCAGTGTGTGTTGCCAACGGTTTTCCAAAAGAGTTCCTGGGATTGCTTCCAAGGGCTGTATTTCTACAATGATGATCACATGTAGTGCTGCTGTTGGTGGCATAGCTGTGCCTCTGCCGTGATCTCCCTCATAAACACAGGAGCCCGATGCCCAGAGGATTTGTTTGTAGGCCTTATGTGTCTGGAGAGGTTACCCTGCTGATGCTGCCCATGTTTTTGTCCCAGAGGTACAGCCGTACAGTTCACTGCTGTCAGGCTTTGCAACAAGGTGTGGGTGTGACACAAGGGGTGTTTGCTTTGCATAAAAAGTCAGCTTTGCAACTCTCTTCATCTGCACAATTCTCTTTTATTGTATTTTGCGGCTTGTTCATATTTGGAGGCTTTAGAATTTTTAAAAAATGTTTTTATAAAAGCAGTTTTATAGTTTTCTTTAAACTAGTCTTGAAGGTTTTTTTAATTTTTTTTTTTTAATTTGCTCTGTAAAATACGTGAAAATGAAAGGTGTTAGTTACACTGGAGTTACTGGATTGTTTTGGTGGGAGGGGGAGTGTTTGCTGTTAGAATACCTATATTGTATAACATGAGTGAGAGATTTGTGATTGTGCTCTTGTGTCTTAATTGAAAGAGAGCTGTCTGCTAGGGAAAGCAGGAACCTCCCTTGGAATGGAGAATGTAAACCCCCTCCCTTCGAATGATTATAATTTTGAAATTAAGGGTCTCTCAGGCAAGGATGTGAGGGGTAGGAATAACAGCTCTTTACTAGCTTGTGTAAAAGGCAAACAAACAATAATAGAGCAACAAAACAGAAACCAGGAACCTCGTGACGGCCTCCTCGGCCGAGATGGGAAGGAACAGAGGAGAGGTTTTGCTTCACAAAGCCCTGGGGCAGTCTAATCCCTGTGCCCCTGCAGGACTCAGAGGAGCACCAAGCTGGAGTGGCAGGAATGAGCAGAAATCCCGGGCTGGTGGATGACATGAGCCGGAAGCTCACGGCGGTAGCTGGAGCTGCAGGATGTCCCGGCAGGACAGGGCAATGCGGGGCTACAGCGTAGCAAAGACCAGGGCAGTGCCCAAGAAGCGGCGGGGGCAGGACAGCAGCGGCCTGGCTCCCAGCAGGGCAGGAAAAGGCGAGCTCAGGATTCCCGGGCATCCGAGCAGATGGTGGTAGGTCCCTAGGACTGGCCTCAAATGGTGACAGTGAATTCTTCCCACAGCAAGCAACAGCTTGGCTGATGCATCCTTCCGATGCCGAGAGCAAGCGCAGCGGCCCCGGGCTCCGTCCTTTACCTGCCCCCAAAACTCGCAGTATCTTCCTCCTCCAGGGGAAACTACCAGAGACAAAAGAAGCCAGGAGTGTAGCCAGGTGCTACACTCCACTCCTTTGTCCACTTCTTTTGTTTTGCTTAAGTACACATAAGTACCCAGTAGTTAGTTTCCTAGTAACTTAAGGGGGGGGGGAGAAATTCTCTAAGTAAAAAAGGAGGAAATCTAACTCCCAACATCTTGAAATTGGATGATTTCAGCTACCAGTTAAGGCTGTTTAAATATATTTGTTATTTCGAAAAGATGAGAATTTCTAGAATGTAGTTGATAATTTCTGTGATTTTAGGCGTTTCTGAAAATAGTGAACACTTTAAAAATTTATACTTTATAGGTTTCAGAAGAGCTCTACTTGTACTGTTTTCCTTCAGTTTTAGCACATCTCTTGCATCTCAGAAAATTTATTCTTCTTACAGAGCTCATTCTTGACCTAGTGTCCTGGGTTTTTATAAAATGTCTCTTAGCGCACTGTACAGTCTGGAAAACGCTGTACTGTTCCTGTTGCCCACAGAGTACAATTTCTCCAGGTTTTGAAGTATTTGCAACAAAGTTTCAGGAAGTTTTGGAGTGCTTTTAATGAGATAGAAATAGAGTGTGGGTGTTTGCTTGTACATCTTGTAGATGTTCTGTACTTTATTGCTTTTCTTTTTTAGTCTCGCTTCGGAAAGGTGTTGCAAATAAACTATTATGGAAGGATTGCTACAACTGATCTTTTGTTTTTTTTCGATTGTGATACTAGTCCTCTGTGAAATGATGTAGAACTGTGGTGTCTGTAGATATAAGTGGTTGATGCTATTTTTATTGCTGGGAGAAAAGCTATATGGACAGTGAATTTTAAACTTGAATTGCACTTCTTTCTTACTGATTCTGTTATACAAATGGAAAATTGGGAGGACAGTTATCCTTTGGAGGAAGTAATTTTTTGTAAGTCAGAAGTTCTTGTGATTGTATCTGGTAGGACTGTCATGTTGTGTCAAGCCCACTACCTGCCTCCTCTGTATGCTTCATTCTGTGGGGGGTGAGGTTACCTGGAAATTCCAAACTTCTCTGAAGGCATTCCAGCCATTTCAGATACTGTGCCAACTGTTACTGACACTGTGCCAACTGTTACTGCTTTCATGCACGTGACAGTTGGGCTGCATTACAACATAAACTCAGGTAGATCATTGTTTTCCTCTCCTATCAAACACACTGTCCTGAGACTGAAAAGTATCATAGAAATGGGATAGCCTAGATTTTTGTGGTGAGATACTGCTGATTTAGTTAATTGGCTTCTGCTTTTACATGGCAGTAGTGATTCTTGGACTCTAGAAAGAGATCTAATCTATCTATGAACTGGCACCCTGCCAAAATAAAACTTTGGTGAGGTAATGCAAAAGGCTGCCATGCTAAATTCTTTATTTTTATTGCTAACTTTGGCTTAGCAAGTAATTTCCTCTAATATTATGAAGATTATGGTAGTGCAGTTTTTGTATTAAAATAGGCACAAGTAGAATATTGAAACAAATATTTTAAGCTCCTACTCTCAAACTACAAATATTTGAAGTTTTCTTGATAAGTCCCTAGGACTTACCAAGAAAATTTCAAGTGTATTTTAATTAGGAATTGCATCCAGATGTGTATTTTGAGTATTTCTGTAAGTTTTAAACTATTTACTTATTAAAGCATAGAAATATGGTGTAATGTGACACTGATTCAATCGTTTGTGATGTGTAGGTATTTTTGTGTCTGCAGAAAAAATGGGTTTTGCTATGTAGCAATTGATGCTGAATTTGAAGATGGACAAGGTGATAGAAAGCAATTAAAGATACAAAATGTACACTAAAATCAGCTGAAAACTTGGTGGTTTTTGTGCTATAAGCACTTTTGATTTGAAGAATATCTCTCTGCAGTTGGTTTGCATTTAGGTGCTACTAGCTGTGCAGAAATTTTGTAGTGCAATATGTATATAAATGTTCCACAATTTTTAGTATGCTATTTGAAGAAAAAGAATTTAAATATTGCATTCTATAATATTATTGGCTTATATTTTCAAATAATATTTGTATGCAAACATGTAATATTTTTGTCCGGCAGTTAAAAAAATTAATACATTCTTCTTGAATTAAACATGCTTCATATCTTTCTGTGTCTGGTCTTTTTAGGAAATGCTGCTTTGAAGGAAGACAAACTTCAATGCATAATAAAAGACAACAGGCAGATCAAATATTTACATACCTTGGTTTATGAATGTGTGCCTCAATAAATTGTTCTTTTAATCTGGTAGTTCTGTTAAAGATGTCATTCTTTATGTATCAAATCTGCCATGCATGAATTGGTATGCTAGGGCTCTGTTCACTAGGACAAACAACTTCTGCAGTAGTTAGTCTCCATCACAGGAGACTCTACCCCTCTTTCATCTGTTTAATTTTTTAGGTATATTTGTTCCTGACAGATTTGGCTATCTTAAAAGTAGTGTTCAATTAGCTTTATTTTTTCAGGTAACACTGCAAATTATTTTCTTTACTTAACATAGTAGGTGGAATAATTACTGTTTTCACTGGTAAACCTGTTTGTAATTGTATTCAAAAGACATATGATTATGGTTTCTTGATTTTTTCTGACTTCTTTTCTTGTCTTGCAGAAAAGATAGGCTCCTGAATGTAAGCAATAATTACTTATGTTGTACACTACAAACTCAACATTTTTGTAAAAGCAGCTGTTGATTCTGAAAACAAGTATTATTGAAGAACTACCAATTAATTTCATATTGCTGTCACAGCAGTTTGTAGTACCTACATAAATGTAGCATTACAATTTCCATTTTCCTCACATTTTCAGTTGCATATAGCTTTCCCTTGCTTTTTACTTTGGACAGAAATTCTCCTAGCTAGGGATTATGTGTGTGTGCCAATCTTTTCTTTATAGAAGTTTCTATTTTTCACAAAAAAGTAAGAAATCTCTATGAATATCTCATTACGAATCTGTAAAATTCAGGGGGTTTCTGTGGCAGTTAACAGGGAAAAGCACAGCAGTATGGTGGATGTGCTTTTTCTGTTTTATTATCCTTTGAAAAATATAGCTTGCCTATGTTCAAACCCAGGTTTGGAGAGAAGCATTATTATTTTCTGCAGATATGTCCATGCTAAAGATAATGCATTTTGAGATAATTCATTAGATGTATGTAGTGAGCAGTGTGACGTGACGTGCCACAGGATGCCCATTTTCTGTTTCAGGTGTGAAAAGGTTTGGTAGGGCTGGTACTTCTTTCACTGCATACTGTGGTCTGCTCTAAGCACAGGATCAAATAAAACCAGGCAATGGTGCTTTTCTGTTGTTTTGACTTGGTTTACTTTTGCTCATCTATGCTTTGTTCCTTGGTGGTTTTATGAGAGGAACATGGGAAAATAAGGAAAATGTGTAGCTCTTGATTCTCTTTGGTCTTGTCTGAGAGGCTTTCCATACCTGCAGTAAAAATCAGTGAGTGGCACTGATTTTTTGGCAGCTTTAACTTACAAGCCTGGGTTTTGTCTTGGAAAAATAAAACTAAAGTTCCTTGATGATGAGTTTTGGGTGGTTTTCTTTGCTTGATATCTTTTGAGGTTTGGAGAGCTTTATGACCATTTGGAGAATATGGCTTGGGAATTAAAGAAAGTGAGAATTCTGGAAAAGCCTTGCTGCTGAAGTCTGCAACATGATTAAACAAACTTGCTTTCCCAGAAGTCATACATTCTCTGGTACTGAGAAGAGACTTTATATAGTCTCTTCTCTCATAGTCTCTCATAGACTTTTATGCTATAAGCTCCACTCCTACTTTGTCCATGATTTTCCCCGACAGTTGAACCTTGGCCTAATCAAAGGATAGATCAGTTGTAAGTGCTCTCCAAATACATCCAATCTTAACAGCCCGTTCTGGCTTTTTTCTGCTGGAGAAGGGTGGGGATTGGCAGTCAGATTTTCCCCAAACTTGTGCTAGTTTGCTTCCCTGCACCACCCCCCCCCCCCTTCCCTATTTCTAGGACATGTTTAAGTCATTGGTGTTATTAGTATTATTTCTGAGAGTGAATGTAAGCCATTTTTATCATAGAGGATTGCTGATTTGTGCTTCACATGATCTTGTCTTTAAAATAAAAGATTACTAAAGTAATAGATGAGTGTGGAATAAAAGGAATAGATTATGAGCATCAGACTAACTTGGGAAAATTAATCCTTGAACATGTTCCCCTGTGTATAGGTTCCTTAAAATAAAAGGAGGAGGGGGAAATCACATCTTAAGACATTGAGCCTGTTGATAGAAATTATGAAAAATGGTTTTAGATTCACCTTTAGCAATGAAATATCATACAGCTGTACAGCACAATGTAAAAAAATATTTCACTGCTGAGCTGGAATACTTTTGCAGTAGGTAGACTTCAGCCATATAGATTGCAGGTCTAAATTCTCACAGATATTTTCATGTTTTATTCTATGCTACCATTTCATAAGCGTTTACCAATGGATTTCAGTGATTTAAAAAAAGAATAATGTTTTAGCAGAGTGATTACTAAGGAAAGACTAGTAGATGGTTTACTCAGTGATGGTGCACCATTTATAAATTTGTGAACTTATCACTGAATTGATATGTATTCCAGTGCCTTGATGAAATCCAATCTATTATATTAACACTGTGATTTTTATCAGCTAAACCAAGTCTTTATCAGTCAATTTTGAAACTATTTCTGTGTGAATTTATGAGTCTAAATCAGTACTTTGATTATTTAGAGGTGAATTACACAGATGGAGAAGTTTTAAATTACTCACTATCCCATAGCTGTTCTTTGTATAGCTCTTGAATTACTGTTGTGATTAAAGTTATTTTGATGTGCCGTATACATTTTGTTATTTGTTTTCCTCCTAAACATTAATTAAATATTATGTAAATAATTTAATATAAATTTATAAAATAATTAGATTTAAAGTTAATTGGAGTAAATTTTATGCATCTGTGTAAGGTGATGACCTCTCCTATGTCAAACATTTTTTTTAATGGCAGAGTACACGACTTTATTTGTGAGTTGCACAACTCATTTGCCATGTGTGAGGAGTTCTGATGGATGGAGGCTGATAATTCAACCTTAGTAATCTATTCTTGTTATTAGGAATGTGTTTTTTCTGACCACTGTGGTCTGCTTTAAGGGATGGTGGGGTGTGACGGCAGGAAAAGTGCAATTTTCCTCTACTTATTTATTGTATATTTCAGGGGAACTATTTATTTGTTGCTGTAATCAAAGTTGGTCTGTGGAATGGTTTCAAAGTCTGCTATCTTTCTGAAAACTGTCCCTGCTCTCCTGTCAAGCAAAGAAAAACAGAATTCCAAAGCTTCAGATAAATGAAAAAAATGGACTCTTCTGTTGATTGAGAATTTTGATTTAACAGTAGCAGCGTTAAATGTTGACCTTAATTAAAAATAAAAATTATTATATTAATGATTTTTTTTTTGATTCTTCATAAAGCTATATTTTTGTATGGCCATGTAGTTTCTTTACCATTTCTCCTCTAAAATCTAAATGATTTTGCAAAGGTTTTATCCTTGTTATTGAGTCTAATCTAGCCGTTAACACAAATAGCATGTCGTTAGTAGCTAACTCATTTTTTTCCATATAGTGCAAGTGGTATTGAAAATAATTACGCTAAGTTATTATTTGTCTTACAAAGATTTTAGACTTTTTTTATTATTCTCTCTTGCAAACTGTTTGAAGGAGGCAAAGGGCTTCTGTCCTTGCAGACCATAATTCATTTTCAAATTCAGGTAGTAAATTATAATTGTGATGCCACCCCCTAATTTTCACCTTGTTGTTATTCAGTGTTATTACAATCCTTTTTAAGTTGACTGAAGTGATTTTTTTTTTTCCTCTGGAGTATTCCTTCTGTTGAGCACTTTTGTCTTTGCGTTATGTACTTTCACACTTTATTTGCAGTTTTCACTTGCTGACACTGATTTGTTCAAGGTCAGTTTGTTTGATTTTATCTGTCTGATACCATTAATACCGACCTCCTCACCCAGTAAAAATAAACAAAGTCTCAAAAGGTTGTTGTTTTGCTTCAGAATGGGTGTTAGGACTTCCATCAACGGGGAAGAGAAATTACCAACAGCAATTTCTGAGACTGGGAGTATCACCCCAAGTTTGTACTAAAATCTGCTCTGCTCCAAACAAAGCAATTATGCAGTAGGATGTGAGCATCAGTCACTCAGATCTTCTGGTGGGTATGTGGGGGGTCTAATGTTATAGGTTTTCTTCCTTTCTCCTTCATGCCCTCTCATAGAGAGGGATGTGTTGCTGCTCCTTGCAGTTGGTAATCTTTTCCATTAAAGTTATAATTTCAATCAACTTTTAATCTGTTTCTGGAAAGGTGTCTAGCTCTAAATATTACTTTAATTGTCTTTTGAGATTGTTAAAGTTTTTTTCTTTTTACTTTTGCCTGAGGTTTGTTATTTTGATTCCATAACAGTTGAAGTATTTATTATTTAAGCTATATTTAAAGCTTCACATAGGGTGCCATATGCAAAGATATCTCATCAGTTTGAATCATGTGCATTTTGTTTTATTCTGTTCAGATAAGCCAAGAAAAATTTAAGATACATTTTGTCTTCTTTTCCTCAGGTGTTTCCAATGTTTTTGTCATCCTTATGATTTTCTTCTAACTGTATTTCAATTCAAATCTGTTTTGAACTGAGAGAGATCTGTTCCAGTTTAATTCTCACAATTTTGTATACTTGTACTCCCCTTATTATTTTGTTTTGCAGATCTAATTTTTTACCCATTATATTCATCTAGTAACCTACTTGTAGGTTAACCTTTTGGAACAAAGATAATATAGGGATAGACACTGACATAGAAGACTAAATTGTCAGACAAAATGTGTTTGTTTTATTTGAAAAAGCTGAATTTTGTCAAGAAACCAGTTATATTAAAAACTATGAAAATCATTGTTTATCTTAAGGTAGCCAGCTTCTTTAAATACAGTGCAGTGTTCCTTAAAGAGAATTTGTAGTGCCTTGATGTTCCCAATTAGTGCCTTGCAGAAATTCTGACAAATCCATCTCTTGTCATGACTTCCTGTAACTGTTACGGTTTTTGTGTGACCTTCCAAGGATGGACTTGAGTAAATCTTTCTGATGCTAAAATAGTGACCTAGAGTTTCTTGATGGAAAAGGGCTGAAAATTAGAGACCTCATTTTCTACGTATTTGTCTTCTTTTCAGGATTATTCCAAGGTGCATGTGGGAATGTCATCAATGTATGATGCTCTATTACTGTGCGTAATTATCTTGCCACGAGGAGTTCAGCAGGCCTCAAAAGAGGCCATGTATAGCTTCTGGAGTTTGAGTATTAATTTTGTGAGACAATAATTGGAAAAATTAGTTGAATTTTCAACAGAACTTAATTAATAATTGATAGTGACTGGAGCTACTGATTTCTGAATTGTGTAAGTGTTAATTGGATCTACAGCTCTTTAGAATATCTGATTCCAGTTTTGGAAGTTAAGCAGTTTACATAATTGAGTTCCTCACACTTAGATCTTCAAAAGGTATTTCAAAATGCTTTTAATATGTTCCAAATACTTTTAATATCCTCAGTTTTTATTAATTTTGAAGAATGATCATGCAACACTCTCTGAAAGCCAGGAACTTCTTATTTAGGGTATTAAATGTGTAATCTTTAATTTTAGGCTCTGACCCATGCCATGCAAATCTGTGTTTATACAGGAATGGAAAAGTATGAATGTGTCCTTTGTGATATGAGTTTCAGTTCTTTAACTGGACACCCAGACCCAAAAAGATGTTATGTCTTTCAAGTGTATACTGCACTGAAATTTGAATGACAATAGCACATATAATTACAAAGCTAACCCAGAATTTATATTATTATTGTGTAGTATGTAAAAATCTGTATACTTTGTTCTTTTGTATATTCTCCAAGTAACATGATTGGATTTAAAGTCCTATTCTACTTTTCTTTACCTGCTGTTAAAACACCCAGTTGCAAGGAAAGCATGGATGTAAAGAACTTAATTAACTCTCAGACACTTTTTGTTGGTAAAATACATCTCTCTCTCACTTCTGCCCTTCCAGTGGTATGAACCAGCTGGCCTTTTGTGACTTCCTTCAATGTCAGCTGGAAGATTTTAATAATAATACTTGGAGGGAAAATGTGCCTCTCAGTTTAACTAGAGGACATTGGCTGTTTTTTCTTTTACAGGGAAAGAGGATTTAAACAAACTTTCCATCACGTTTGTTGGTTGTGTATTTCATAGTAACCACCATGAAGTTCACTGCATTTAGGGATACCATGAAGCTGAGATGAAAAGATAAATACATGAAGGCTCAGCTTCCCAGCTGGTGTGTATAATCCTTTCTGTTGTCGCTGGTGCCCTAGCCCCAGTACCCAGCAGAACAAAGGGAGCTGAATTGGAAGTAGTGGGAGCTGGGGAGCCTCTCGCTGGCAGCACATCTCATAGCCATAGGCCTTGTCAGGGCGCAGTGTGATACCCTTTATTCCATGTGACAGATGCAAGGTGGGTTCTGTGAGGGTGAAGTCATTACTAGTGTGAGGGCAGTGTCAGATCAAAAGTAACCAGCAATCAAACAAGGTAAGGGGCTGTGGAAAAGAGGCTTTCTGCCTAGTCTCAGCACCGGCCGGGTCACTGGGGGGAATAGACCTTGTGTGTCGGGTTGCGCTGATTCCCTTTGATCTACAGTGAATGAGCAAGGATGGAAACTGAAGGGGAGAGGGAAAAGTTTTATTTCCCATTTCTTCAGGGCAGTTGAAAGTGCTTTGTTATGTGATGCTGGCATGATCTTCACAGCTGAAAAAAATCTCCAAAAGACCCCCATTGGAAATAAAAAGTTCAGGGCCTGGGTTTTCTATTTTTAGCCTCATCTCAGTGATGAATTCTTCAATGGTGTTTCATTTTGATTACTGAAGATAAATGTTGAAATTTGTATTAGGTAATATTAATATTCAAATATTAATATTGTATTATCTAATACTATAATATTATTAAGATTAAAATATTTGAAATAATAATATTATATTTCTTTAAACAGAGAGATGTGGCCGCATATGCTATAAGTAGATACAATTTTTTTCCTGTGGAGACTTTTACTATAACTCATAATATAAAGTCTAGCTGTAAAGTAACAATAAGGGATTACCTGTAAACATTTTAAGTGTGATAATAGGCCATACTTGGTGTTCCACAAAGAGTGTACCGTTTCTGAAATACTCATATATATGCATACCTGCAAAACCTAATTAATTTTGTAGCTGTGATGTTTTTTCATGGCTTTCCATGACATAATTCTGTAAACGAATATATTTTATTACGCAAACTTCCTTGTACTTAAGATAATTTCCTCACATCTGTACCTTTTTATTCTGTTAAGTGTGTATTACAATTCATTTTGTTATGGATGCCTTTCTTTTTACAGCTATGTAGTAATAAAAATTATTTTATTAGGAGGCATACTTGTCACATTTCAATTATAATTTTTTCTGCACTCAAAATGCGGAATATCTGCATACATCTTGTAGAGTGTACACTGAATAAAATTTAGTCAAATCAACTGTTAGAAATTGTTTTGTAGTTTAACAATTATATTGTCCTTTTTTCTAAGTATGATCTATGTTTTCTTTATATTTTAAAAAAGATTCCCAGCTCTCCCCTCCCTTCCTCTCTTCTCCTTCTTCTTCTTTTCTTTTCCTTTTTCCCATAGAATCAGAGAATGGAAGGAATGGAAGGGAGCTTACAAGTTACCTGGTTCAAATTCCTGGCCATGGGCAGGGACACCTTCCACCAGACCAGGTTGCTCCCAGCCCCCTCCAACCTGGTCTTGAACCCTTCCAGGGCTGGGGCAGCCACAACTGCCCTGGGCAGCCTGTGTCAGGGTCTCACCACCGTCACAGTAAAGAATTTCTTCCTAATATCTGATCAAAACCTACTCTTTTTGTGAAGCTATTCCATCTTGTCCTGTCATTCAATGTTCTTGTAAATAGTCTCTCTGCATCTTTTTGTGGGCTACCATTCGGGCAGAAGTCACCCCAAAGCCCTTTGTTTTCTAGTATGAACAATCTCAATTCTGTCAGGCTTTCCTTGCAGCAGAGGTGCTGCATCCCTCTGATCATTCCTCTTATCTCTCCTCTGGACTCACTCTGAGATCTTCATGTCCTTCCTGTGCTGGGACCTCAGAGCTGGATGCAGCAGTGCAGGTGGAGTCTAACAAGAGTAGAATATAGGGTATTTTTGTCTGAATGAGTGTATTTTGTGGGTTTTGTTAAATCTGAAGGTGTTACTGTGTATATTGCCTGGTATTCCAGAGAGTAAAAAGGCTTATAATCATCCTTGATAACTTAATTTTTTTAAAAAAAACTCTGATAATTAAAAAATACTCCAGCAGTTTTATTATCAGCATGAAAAGTTTTACATGGTTCAATATTGACTAAGCAAAATTGAAATTGTCCTATGCAGCTCTGTAATATTTTACTGTTACTATGGAAAAAACCCAGCCTGTTGTTCTGAGCTCATTCTGTACTTTTAGGCAGGCCTTTGCTTCTTGATTTCATCTTTCATGCAGCTTCTCAAGCTTTATACTTGCATTAATTGACTTAGAGTCTTCCCTTTCAAGTAACCATGTGGTTTAAAATCAAAATAATACTCGCACAATAATTGCCATGAGTAACTAGTATTCAAATATCTTTCAGAGAAAAATAATATTTGTCTTGGTTTGTTCTTTTCATCTCTGAGATTAAGAAAAATAACGACAAATACACACAAAAAACCCAGAATATGTTTTTGTCTTCAGAAAGAAAGGCATATATTGTTTTCATCCTGCTGCAGTCTAGATAAATGGAAATGAATTTGCTATGCATTTGCTGGTTCTTTCCTTTGTTATTTCTGTTGTTTTTATTATTAAGTAAAATGGCACTTTTAACAATCTTGTGAGCAGTAAAGTGTAATAAAGCTTCAGCTGCAGTGCCATCTGAGTCCTCCTAGTAATCACTTTGATCTAAAAATTTAAGACTCTGTTACATTTTGTTTATGGTTTTTGTTCTCTATCAGATTTATCATTTAACATTAGCTTCAGGTGATGTGTTTATCTTCTGAAAACTTAACGTTCCAACTGGCAAAAAGTAAAACCCCAGCCAAAATAAAAATATCTTCCTGCATTTCTTCTATATCCTGTCGGTATTTGCAACTATTTGAATAAAGGAAGTGCAAGACCAGTCTCTAGGAGATAAGCTAATGAGCTTTTTTTTTTTTTAAAACTCTTATTTTTTCTTTGTATCAATATAGACTCTACTACAGCTATGTCAAGATTTTTTTAGTTCTAGCTTAACTACAACCATGCAACGACAACAGCAATGACAGAGGCATTAAAAATGGCCCAGATTTTATAAATAAACCAGCCTTCTATGTTGGGCTGGCTTTGTTTACTGTGCAGGTTTTTTTCCCCACTACAAAGCTAAATAACTCTTTGCAATGTTGAAGTAAAAGTTCTGAACAACTTTCAGTAGGAATACTGAAATCCTCTGAATATCTCTGGGAAGTTAGCATTAGAGAAATTTAGGTACATGAAAAGCTCAGAAAAATATGACTAAGTAATGTATATGTACACATACCCCACAAGTGGATGCCAGGAGGATGGTGTGAGACTCTTTCCAGTGGCGCCCAGTGACAGGATGAGGAGCAGTGGCAGTAAATTAAAGCACAAAAATTTCCACCTCAACATGGAAAAATTTCTTTACACTCAGGGTGGCAGAGCTGTCAACGGAGCGTGTGGAGTCTCCCCTTCTGGAGACATTCCAACCCCACCTGGACATGTTCCTTTATCACCTGCTTCAGGTGCCCTGCCATGGCAGAGGGTTTAGATTGGGTGATTTCCAGAGGTCCCTTCCAACCCGTACAGTGCTGTGATAAATGGTAGATGAATATTTTTATGACATTAATACAGGTCTATCAAAATATTAGACCTCAGAAAGAATAAGAAAGTCATTCACTTATCCTTTTTAGCTAATAAATTGCTAGAAAGATCTGAGTCAAAGATTTCTGTTCATTGAAAATAAATTTACGAAGAGACTTCCATGACCATCAAAGTCCAAAGTCAATGGTTCCTTATATTTACAGTGTTGTAATTGGAGGGGGAAATATCAAATTGGATGTGTTTTAGCTGATGCAGCTTGAGGGAAGAGGAAATGGGTGAAGATATGAGGCAGAGCCATCTAATGGTCATAATTACTATTAATTCATCCAAGATTTTTTTTAAGACACTATTTGTCTCTTAATTTGGTATAATGCTTGTCATATAATTGACTTTATGAAAGCATTGCTGTGGTAGAGGAACAATAGAAGATTCAAAAAGGTAATTTTTCTACTCCAGTTCACTACATAGCACAAAACTTGCCGTGTAATTTGAATGTTTTGTATTGGTGTGTATGGAATCATCCATTAGTAATATAAGAATATATTGGTTTACTGACTAAGTGAGTTCAGAATTAGTTTGCGTACTGGCAGTTGTTTAGTTTTGTAGTCTTTTGAAAAGAGTATGGATTGCTTCCCCTGTAGGTTCGTGCTACGGAGTCTTTAACTCTTTTGAGTTTTTGATAAATGCATCACCATTTGAGAGAGTAAATTGAAGTATTAATTTGGTCTGATTCATTGCTTTGCGTGTCTTGAGAGGTGTTCTGCTGTGCCCACTGGGTTTGCTTTTATTCATAAGGCTCCTTCTTATATGTAAAATTAAAAATGCTTCCAATTTCAGTTTTGTCCTTCCACCAAAAACCGGTTTGTGTGTCCTGTGCCAGCTATTGCTTAGCTAATGCTGGAAGTGCAGCTCCGTATGTGTTGGATAGTTTAGGTGCTTACTTCAATAAGATTTCTGTAATACAGAAGTGATACAATGTGATACAATTCATTTTATAGACAAGATAGATTTGTGTCACAGGACGTTGTAATACTGTTCGGTAAAGCTCAGTTCCAGAATGAATAACAACAGCTCGTCATGTGTTTTGGAGTATTGGAGGATATAATTTGACAAAGGCTCCAACACAAAACCTGTGTTGTATCCTACTGATTTTAGTATTTTGTGTTTTAGGGCTTTCCGGTGGATGTTTTGTGTTTGTTTGGGTATTATTTTTGTTTGCTTGTTTGTTTGAGCTTTGTTGTGTATGTGTGTTTGTTACGGTAGGTTGGATTTTTTCTCTCTGTAAAGCCACTGAGCTGGCACAGTGTGCTTTCTTTATTGTTGCTGCAATACATTTGCACAAAGTCTGATCCTGTAATGGAGGGCAGAACTTACTGTTAAATAATCCAAGCTATTGTTAAATACTCCATGAAATTTTAAATGTGGCAAAAATAATGTTGGAATTTATCACTACAGAAATACTGCAGATAAAAAGATGAAGATCCTTTTGATCTGCAAACATACCCTTTTGATGTGTCTGCTGTTTATATGCTGAGTAATGTCAGCATAACTGCTTCACATTAATTACGTAGGGTGTGTAACTGATGAAATGGTGTCTGTTACAGTGAGATGAACGCATCTGTATATTTTGCTTGATGACAGCGTTAGCAGTATGTGTTGCCTATACATATTTTCAATGATTCAGTTAAAATGACTGTTCTGACATAATTTCAGTAAGTTTAAAAGAGCTATTTAACTCTGTTTTGTTAACAGTGAGTACACAGTGTTTGTATTTCCAGCATAAGGATGGCATCTGCAACTGCAAAAAAGACTTTAGAAACTACACTGCAGTATATCTTAAGCCTGCTTGAGCATTCTCCACTTGAGTGAAAAAAACAACTCCACATTTTTGAGAACTCTTTCACAGCTGGAGGGGGATCTGTTTGCAAGAGGGTGTCATTCAGGCGGTACGATAAGACCCTTGAGATGTACCGAAGTGTTGCGTACCACTTCAGTTTTTTATCTGTTTGCCAGAGTGCTGAGAATGCACAAGAGGGAAGGGCTGGGAAAAAGGAAAGCTTGGACATTTTCCAAGTTCCCAGTGTCTCTGTATGAGGGGTTATAATTACCGGCTGGGAGGCTGGCTTTCATTGGGCAGGCTTTTCTGGTGGACTTACAGCCCTCCTCTGTCCCCTCCCAGGTGGTAGTTGGCTTTCATAGAATTGTTTGGCATTCTCAGACATGGCTAAATGGGACCTCAGCCCCGGGGTTCAGATGCTGCCAGCTGGAAGAAAGTAACAAATGAGAGCAGATGACAAAACAGACATGCATAGTAAGAGAGGGGAACAAGAAGAAGAAAAACAAAAGGTAGGAATAAGAAAAGAGAGAAGGAAAATCATAGGGGAGGAAGGGATGGTGGAGAAATGAAAATGTGGCAAATACTGAGCTCTAGGAAGTTCCTTCTGTATGGAAGTAACTCTTTTTGTTGCTACACAAAATGCAGCAGCATTTGCTTCTAAATATTTTAATTTACAGTGGTAGTGTGCTTTGTAATGATAAAACAGCTCTCAGCATGGTGAAATTTGAGGGGCATTTAATGGTATTCCATGTCAAGGCCATGTAGTTGTTGATTCTCCTGTAATAATTTTGCTGGGGGGCTTGTAGTGTTCCTTTTTGAAAAGTTTCTTGAAATATTTGTTTTGACCTGCTTTTGTACTTAAGTAGGCTGTATCTTTGAGGTGGCAAAATACTCATAATTTAGAGATCCCCTTAACTTTGAAAATGGATACTAATAAACATCACAAAACTATTTTTGAAAAAAAGGAGGGAAGTTAATATGGAGAGGGGTAGTTCTCAAAATGAGTTGAAAGAAATCCTGCACTTGATGTGCTAGCATATGTTCTAAATTACTTGTTTTTATGTTATGTTTAAGCGTTTGTTTACTATTCTGGAGGGAAAGAATACTTTGTTTTTTCAGATTAGATTGTTTTTCACACAAAACCCCTTTTTTGTGGTTAATGATACTGTTATCTTAAATTATTTTTGGTCTGCCTGGATTTTGTTATGTATTAAGTTCTGACTCTAACAAGTCAAGTCTGAAATTTGCCAGATATTGCAAATTTGAGTATTGATCTCATCTAATTAACTTTGATTCTTAAGATACTATAAATTAGCTTAACTATTAAGCATCAGAAATATCTCAGTTTTTTTTTTTTTTTTAATTTACTTTTTAAAAATGCAATAGCATTTTAAGTCTCTGATTGTGTTTGGGTATGGTAAATACCAGGTTACACGTGCTGTCTGTGCTGGCTACTTTGAACATGGTATGTTTTGTCCTTTTTATGTTTAAGACTGTCCTGTCAGATTGGCTACAATATGAAGTAGGTTTACTGCATGAAATAATAATAACTATAATAAATGTGGAAGCATTTAAAGTACAAGTATTTGTATGAAATTCTAAAACGGTGAAAAGCAATAGGTATTAAATTAGAAAGTTCTATAAATTATACTTTCAACTGCATTATATCATGAATACAGTCTGCATGTAGTTTGATGATACAGAGACCTATCATTCACATTTGAATTTTTAAGCTTAACTAGAAATCTTCAATGATTGAATAAAACAGAAAACAGCTTGTGTAGATAACTGATGTGCCTTTTCTCATCCACTGCTTTTCTATACCGGGCTTGATGTTCTGCTGGTTAGTCTTGTACTGCTAACACATAACAAAAGTTTTCAGTGATTGATTGAGAAGGACGGAACACCAAGTTGCAATATGAATGTGGTTGGAAATAGGGAAATCAGTATTTTAAAATTTATTTTGAACATGAGTTATAGTAAGATATAGAAAAATATCCTGCTGCAACTAGCACTATTCCAAAAAAGAAAGTGATTGTGGGTGGGAGATGTGTGAGATTAATTTTTAAAAGTTGATTTTCTCATTAGATTCAGTGAAATCTTTGTTTTCCTTGACCATCTGATTAGCTTTTACTCTTTAATTAATAAATTTTAGCAATTAATTAAGAAACTTTAGAGTAAAATACTGTGATGGAATATTAGACATATAATTCTTCAGTTAATTCCAGTGTGCTAAGTTCTGCTGCCTTACAAATTATTAGTTCATCTCCTTATTAATATGTTTAATTACAAATTAGTACTGGTCACTTTTGTACTGTCAGAAAAGCTTTTGTATAACTTCACTGTGAAAGTATGACAAAACGTATTTGTTTCTTAGCTATAATTTATCAGGAAAGGGTTGGAACAGGTTCTTATATTACAGTCTTGTATAATTTACTGTACATTCATTTTCATATTACTGAGTTATCGTGGTGCTTCATATTTTTAGGATATTTGAATGAACTGTTTATCAAAAACAAAGAAAACTTAAGAAAACGTATGATTTTGTGGTCATATGTCATAACTTCCTAGTGCTGTTTTGTTTCAGACAATGCTTTTTCTTAAACATGCTAGTAAGGTCTCACTTGGCATATCATTCACTTACAATGATTTGATCTTTATCCCTGGAGTTTTACTCTCATTATTGTTCTGGAATTTTAATATTAACATGAATCTAATAGAAATATGTAATCAGATACTGTTAGGATGTAATATAATACATAACTGTAATATAATATATAAACATTAACGGTTAAGATTTTTTTCTTGTCCATTTCCCTGGGACATACATTAGCCCTATGTGTGCATTCCATGTATTTTTGTTCTTCTCTAACTGTAATCTACACTAAGACTCCAGCTCTTCTTTTGCAATTTAAGTAAGTCTAATGAACTGTCCTAGGTTGACTGTGTATCCCCAATCGTCTATTGGGTGCAAAGGGGAGGGGAAGCACTGTTTGTTTTTCCCCAGGAAAACTCTGCTCATCGGAGTGACCTTGAAGCGCGGGAGTTGGAACACTGCAAGATGAAAGAAGTTCTGTTGTTTTTTTCCCCGGCAGTTAGTTAGTTTAGTGCTAGCGTAGTTAGACGCTGTAGAATAGCTGAAGCTTTTTTGCTTTTTTTTTTGCTTTTTTTCCTCTTTTTTTTTTTTTTTTCTTCCTTTTTTCTTTTTTGCCCTCTCCTCGGAACTGTTCCAATCTCTCCGGACTAAGGACCTGGGGGAAGCACAGGGGACCCACCCCACCAAGACCAGCCCTGCACATCTCCTTTTCTCCCAGTGCCAGCGGAGACAGAGCGGCAGAGCACAGTGACTGTCTTCAAGAGGAGAGACTTTCTTTAAGTTTGTTATCCCTCCGTAAGCGGCACGAAGCTCTTGTCATCGGGTATTGTGCTGGGAGTGCTTTGTCTGTTTAATAAACAGGTTTTTTCCACTTCTCTCTGAGGAAGTCTTTTCCTGAACCGGTTGGGGGAGGGGAGGGGGGCCCCATGGGAGGGCTTCTCCCAAAATCTGCCTGAAACCACAACATGAACGTAAGTAAGTCACCACAACCAAGAAATGTTTGCTTTGTGTTGTTAAATCACACCATAAATATCTACAAGGTAAAGAACAAGTAAATTAAATATTTTGAATGAGATGTGTTACTATCTTTTTTGTATTTACTAGCTCAGAAATGCTATTTTGAAGTTGAATGCTAAAAATGTTAACAAAAATATTAAAAGCTATTAAAAATGCTTTAAAAATGCTAAAAAATAATGGAGAGAGATGTCCACTTTTCCTGTTTGCTTTCTATGTTTTGAACTTCATTTTGAGTCTGTATTTAGCTATATGAAAACCTAATATTTTTAAGTCTCTTTCATGTGGCCTTTTAGTATCAAGCTTTCATTAGAGGAATGATGATATTAATCTTCATCTTTAGCTAGAAAGTTATTTTTATTTATTGTTCAAGAAAATACTATTGTATTTTTGTGAGTGTGAACAGAGACTGTAAAGGCTATGATAAGTTTATTAAAATGCTTGTTTGTAAAATTTAAAGAAGTTATTTTGCCATTTTTTTTATTTGAACATAACTACACAATACATATTCTACTTGGTGTTCAAGTTTTCCTTTTCAATTTTTTTTTTGTTTTTATTTTATTTTAATGACATTAATGTTACTGTGTTTACTGAGCTTCTTCATGAGCAAAAAGAACTTGCAGATTATGCAAGTCATATCTAAAATATGATTATTGTGAAAAACTTGCCTTGCTTTTTTTTTTTTTTTTTCTTTTTTTCTGTTGCAATACTGGAGATCAATATTAGTGAAAAGCTTCCTTTTACTCATTATACTTACTGCTGCCTTTTGTGAAGTTGGTAAGATGGAAATTACAATGTCACAATCCATGTGTTTTTAATACCACTGAGCTCTGACTGGTGTTCAAAATATTGGTATGTGTAGCAACATCTGTTCAGCTTTTCAGTTGTGTATGTTCTGCTTTTCAGTTTGTTTAAAAAATTACCAAAATCATGCCATTATGCTAACTGTCCCATAAACAATAAAAAAGTGCAATTAACAATCTAGCTATAATACTTGCAGTAAAATTAAAAAAAAAAATACAAAGGTACAAATATCCTTCTGCTTCCTAATATTTTCTGTATGTGTGCATTTAACTACTGAATTTAAGATTTTTTTTCATAAGAGGTATAAATGTGCCAGTGATTTTGCATAACACAAAATCATTGTTTTATACAGTCAGATGTATAATTAAATGTAGAAATTAATGTAAATCTGTTAAACAGAAGCTATTCAACATTTGCAGGCACAGATTAGGTTGATTTCTAAGTTTATACAGTGTTTTCTGAAGATGAGAAATAATTTGCATGCATTATTCTGAATGCATTATTGAGTCCCCATAAACTGTGAGTTCAGCTGTGCGCACAGAGGGGTTATGGCATTACTGTCATTGTACACTTTGTATGTATGCCAAATCCTGAGAAATAGGGAATTCGTAAATTAATGTAAGGACTTGAGATTTACTTTCTAATAAATTATTGTAAAGGAAATTTTTGGGGATAAATGCAAGTCATCCGTTAGTGCGTGTGGACAATTTAATAACCAAAAATAAGTTTGTGATGAGCATCTATATTTCCTTCTAAATTGAAGACATGGTACGCCACACACTTTCTCAGTGAACTATCTCTTATCCACTGTAAATTGCATGTGTAACAGAGAAGATATTTTTAAATTAGTGGAAAGAATATATTTTATATAATAAAGAAAAACCTTTGGGTCAGAAGTGCAACTAACTAGTCAGTGTTACTACTATTTGGATAATATTTAATGGTATTTTCCTTTTAATATTGTTTACAGTTTTTCTGGAAAGTAATAGTAGAGCTTAATAAATTTGATTCTGTTCTTGACATTTGTTTGTGATTAGCCATTATATGGTTGTTCTTTGAAACTGAAATTTAATATATATTGTAAATAAAATCCTTTAAAATAAAACTAATAGTAGTTAGAGTGTTATCACAATGCCGTGGCTCTATAAAACAGTGTCATTGTTGTACACTGGAATTTTAGAGGTGGTTTTCTACTGACTGTTTTCATGCATTGTTGTCACAGAGTTTACTTGTGTAAAGTTTGTTCATTAATAAAATATTAATTTATATAGTAATATTTATGAAGCATTAACAATTAATATATATAATATCAGGGAAGAATATCAGAATATTTTCTGTCTCCTAAGTTACAAAAAATATCTTGAGGGGTAATAAGCAAACAGTTTGAGGTTTTGAAGCTTGATAGCTTTGTATTAAAAGTCAGCTGTTTGTGCTCTAGTATGTGTAAAATTTTTATAGCTGCAAAACATTTAGTATGCTCATTAGTTAGCAACGTAATTGTCGAGAAGAATGGCTAAGGCGTCTTAATGAGAGAAATAGTGTCATAATACCTTGTGTGGTTTCATATATCTTGGGAACATTGGCAATGGAAGTCTGTCATTTGCACCATTTCTCTTTCTTATTTATGTAATATGAAATTGTTTTTTCCTGTGATAGGATAGACCATTTGCTACTGTGAATATTTAAGTAGCTTTTTTTGGGTCTTTCTTTCTCTTTTGTTCTGTAGTTAGGTAACATCTCCCTTTAGGTTCACTTTTTTGTGAGGTTATTTAAAATATGTTTTCTTTCATTTAAATAAAAGTGACTCGATGTAGGTAAAATAATTATTATTAGAGGTCACACTGTACAAAATAAAATATATCCTTACATAATGATTTCATAGCCTGTTTTTGAATATTGGATGTTTTGTTTGAGCAAGTAAGTCCTTTTTAAAAATTTTTTTCAGGACCAGTGTTAAACAGCATGATCCATGCAGTGCTGTAAGAGAGTAGCTTCATTTGCTCTGTTTGCATCTCAAACAAAACAAAACGTAGTGACACCTTGCTGTTTACTGTTTTTATCTCAGTATATGGATAATAATCGATCTGGAGAAAAAGAAAAATGTACTTAAAAGAAAGCACCTCATCACAAGAAAAAGGCTCGTTTTTGAAGAGGGACTAATCAAATGACACTGATGAAAAGAGGTCTTTGAATCTTCATTATCTGATGTAGATGGCTGAGCTCTTGGATTTTGTACTTACAAGTCACCTATTTCAATGCAATTTGTCAAACTAGAATGTGATTAATCTATCTGTCATTCTGAATTGATATCAGGGAACTTGTCAGAATGTACATAATGATGTATGACTTCATCAGCTTTTGATAGTAATATTATATTTACAACTAACAAAATTTAAGCATGCATCATGTTGACCTTGTAATGAGCTTATTTCGTTCCCTTGATTTGTGAATACATGCAGCTCTTGATAAAAAGAAAATGAGCACTTTGCTGGAAAAATAGAGCTCGTTTTGTGCTCATTAATTAAGAATGTTGCTGCACACCAGATCATATGCTAAGAGTTTAAAAGTTTTGGGATTTTTTTGCATTTTCTTGCTGCCTTTTTGTATGTATCATTTGAAAGACATACAAGGATCTTAACATATGATTTAATTTTTTGAATACTGCCTAATGTATCAAAATAGTATTTTGTGATTTATATCAGGCAGTCATCTGCCTGAGACAAGTTTAATACTGAAGAGAAGTAGTCAATAAATATATTTGACTTGAAAGTTGAAGTGATTTTTTTCTTTTTACATTGCCAATAAAATCTTGCTAAAATCCTGTAGAACGTTGAGGCAGAGGATGGGTCTGTTCTTTCTCTGTGATAAGCTTTTCTGGATACTGTAACACTGACTTTTTCCAAATTAAACAAGCTTTTCTTGAGGTCTTGTGTGAATCAACTAACTCTTTTGTGCATTGATTTCCTCACTGACTCAACATTAGCTAAGAGCTACCTCATAAACTCTTTGAAGAGCAGGAGTATTCTCAGTCTCCTTTGAAACTGAGACTTAATGCCTTATGGAAGGTATTGTGTGAATTGTCCATATTTTAGCCTTGAAAATATATTCATTTAGCTGAGAGTCAGAATAGCTGTTAAAGTATATGCTAAAATGTAAAAGCGTATGCTAAGTACCAGTAATGGAAAAGAACTTGCTCATACAAGTCCTAGAATTTTTTGTCATAAAATCAAACAGATTAGGGTAGACCTCCAGAAGTTACCCAGTCCTTTGACCTCCAGGAGTTGTGTAGTCCAGTTTCCTGGTCAAGGCAGGTTTTTCAGGTGAGTTTTGGGTGTTGCAAGAATGGAGAGTCCACATCCACTCCCGGAAATCTGCTCTGGTGTCTGGCTGCTGTCTTGCTGTTGTACTCTTGCTAGCCCAGCTTGTTACACATTCCAGTGAGACAGATACTTGGAATATCCATTCATCTGTTGTGTAGCAGTATTTTGTCTCTTTGGTGAAGATGGATTAATTACAGTGGGTCAGTAGTGCTCGATAAATGGAGTTATGTTCTAAAAATAGCAAATACTTTTGAAAACCAAAGCATGATTTTTATTTCTTCCAGACTTTATGTGTAAGGGAGAAGAACTTTATATATCAGTGATTAATTAATTATTAGCAAGAATAAGAAACTAGACTAAGAATTCTATATGCTTTCAACTATCAGTCTTTACTTATATGTTCCTAATTAAGAAATATTTAAAGAAATGATTAGGGATAAATAGAGTGGAAGAAAGTACTTGGAAGTTATTTTCAGTTCATGTTCTGATTGTACTGTAGTCATGGAATCATGTCTGAGTAGTTAATCTGGCAGTTTGGGTGAGGGCTGTTTAAAATAAAGACAAATGGATGTGAAATTTCATGTGTAATTTTAAGGCTAGTAAGCAAAGGATATTGATGTTTTCAATGGATCACTAAGATGGGAGAATGTTTTATAGAGTGTTTTTATAGAATGTTCACTGATACTGCTGTGTATGGGAGAATTTGTTTGCTAAAAGAATATGAATGTAAAGAGTATGAAATAACTGAACAGATGAGAAACTCTGAAAGCTTTCCTTTCATATAATCGACTGGTAGTTGATTATATTGTTTTCAGTAAATGAAGTTTTTTATGGGGGCAGTATCTGGTTTCTTATACATGAATTTATTATGTTGCTAATTTACTGTATTACTTTGTGGTGGGAGGAATTACACTTCTGACAGAGGAAATGGTTATTATTTGTGCTATCTTTGTATATATGCTGGTGCCAGAAAAGGAAGAGTAATCCAAATTCAAGAAATAGACAACAAAAATCCCCACAAAACCCCAAAGTGCTTGTGTAACAAGTATAATTTACAATGAAGTGAGAGGTAGTCTTTAATAAGGAAGTTTTTTAGGAAAGTCTTCAGAAATCTCTGAGATGTGGGCTTTGGTAGTTTGTCTGTGGACAGATCATGCTATTAATTAAGGTTATGATACATTAGACAACCCCTCCTACTCTCTCCCTCCCTTCCCATTCCCTCCCACCTCTCCCAGTTATTTTTCTGACTGAACCACTCTTTTCTTCCAAGGTTTTCATTTGAAATATAGGAATGAGTAGAGGTAACCTAAGCAAACCAGCTGAACGTTTGAAAGAATGGGTGCTGGAAAATTTGTGGTATTTGTGGCTGGCAGTCTGCTTTATAAAGACATTTATGTGAGAAGAAATTATAGGGGACTCAGGTGCACTTAAATATACAATTTTTAAATGTGAAAAAATAGAAGCCTCAATTGCAGCTTGGTGGGATTGAAAATTAGAATGCATTTGACTATTTTGTTGTATTTTTAAGTATCTGACAAAGGAAGAGTTAAAGGCAAGTTACATGAGTAGGTGCTTCTACTGGAGTTTGAGGAAATTGTTTAGCTCACTTCTCTGAGTGGGGAGTGTTTGTGATTCTAAAATTGTAATGGGAGGCAATTATTTTTATGCTGGTTGGATAGATACAGGAATTCTTAATCTACTGTAATGGTTGATATTATGATATTAAAGGAAACAGTTACATTGTTCATTATGCTTTTATTTTGTATATAGGTAAAACTGTCATTTTGTGAGTAAATCTCAGTAGCTTTGATCGACTGAGATTTATTTGATGTTGTTCCCCTGATGCAATTTGACAAGTGGTTAAAAAAAATTGTCAAGTTTAGCTTATTCTCATTTGGCCAAAGTCTACAAAGTGTGTCTCTTAAAATACACTATTTTATGTAAGGAAAAACATAATTTAAAAAAAAATAATTTCTAGGAATTAAAAAAAAATAAGATCTGAAGTCCAGAAACTGAAGTCCAGTAATTTTGAAAATCTTTTTTATAATGCATCTAATTTTTTTTAAAAGGACAGTATCTTGTCTTCAGCTTATTGTCTAGAAAGCTTTGAATTATCATACCTTGCTCTTAGATAATTATCTGCATTTCTATAAATATGTAGTAGTTAATCCTCTTGAAGTGTATCAGTGTTAAACAATGAAAAGCTTCATGAAATCCAGACAGTTTTTGATGTCTCAGATTCTCAGGCCCAGAAGTATTAAATCTTCTTTTACCTCCTCAAAGCATATTCTTCCAACACTTTGGTGGAGAATATCTGTAATTAATGTGACCTTTTAAAGAATATTATAAATACATTTCTATTCTAGGGGTTCATTTACGTCTGCCTATGTCTTTCACAACCAGGGGATTGTATACATGATTCCTGTTCCTGTAAGCATAGAACTAACTGTAACTGCAAGAGAATCATGGCAAGAACTTGGAATTGTGCCTGCCAAAACGCTGGTTTTATGATTGAAATCATATATTCTTGTAAGTCATCTGCAAGAAGTTCATTAATACATTTATGCTCTAATGATAAAATTCTGAAGGCCTTAAACTCATGGTTGCCAAGCAAGAGTGAAGGCTGACACCTTATGGTTCAAATGGTTAGCTGCCATTTTCATTAAGATCTGGAGGGTGAAAGAGAAAAGAAATTACTATGTTAATTAAACATTCACAGTGAAAAATCTTAGAATTAAGAAATATTTCCTAAAGAGCATTTCTAATGATGTTTCTAAAATTTTCTGTGACAATATATCTGTTTTGTTGTTTTGTTTAAAATAAAAGTTGGATAATTTCTTTGTGTATTGCAAATAATTACCATGTGTATGGCTTCTGCTCGGGCAAAAGCTGTCATGGTAAAATTTGCATTAAGCGGCACACGTTTTTAATTAAACATGCTGGCTACAACAAGGAAGTATTTAAAGTAGGGATGAAAGATCTTTAAAATAGTGTAGGGAAGTTGTGCACCTGATAAACCAAGCTGTTTTTCTTGTGTCAGGTAGGAGTGGTAGGTGATACTGGTTATTTTACTGGTCTGCAGCGTACTTATTCTATGTAGAGTTGGCAACAACAAGGTAGGATTCTTTACACCATTGCAGTAATGCTTTGAATGATGGCATAATTCAAATGTGTGATGTGCTTATAAGCAAATCCTTCCTTCAGTAGCAAAGTTGACTGGTCAAAAATAAGGGAAATCTCATTTAACTCTGTGCATTTAAGCTTTCTTAGCCTTATTGACTATGATAAAGGATTTAAATGAAAAGATAGGCTTCTCAGTTTTTTATTTTGGAACTTCATTTTATTAATTAATTTTCATTTTACAGATGTTGCTTATATTAGCAGAAATTTAGACAACATTTTCTTTTCACTTAGTTTTCAAATTATGACTAATGGTAGTATTTTGCTATTTGCTTCCCTGTTCATATGCTTTTCTATAGGCAGAATATTTTCATCTACTATTCACTCACAGCTGTTGATGCTTCACAAATAGTAACTGACTAATTTAAAAATATTTCTTTTGAACTAAGGAGGAAGTGGGGGGAGGATTAAGTCTAAAGGATCCAGCAGTCAGGGTGACCCAGGATTGGGAGCAATCAGGAGAAAATTTTCAGCTTCACTTCTCTAGCAATTTGGAAAAGAAAGAATGAAAAGTCTGCTCCTGAAGGATGGTAATAAACATTTTAAAATTTCCAACCTATTCTATCTTAAGGAGGTGCGCTTTTTTCTCTTTGTGATATTAATGGTTTAGTATTCTAAAGAGAGGGTAATGAAAACCAGAAGAAGAAAAATGTGTTCCAGCTTATTAATATTCAATTGATTTTTTTTTTCAGATAATCTTCAGTAAAATAAGGAAATGTTGCCATTGTAAAAGCACCAAGAGCCAACAATTGTATATTGTTAATATACATTCTGTGGTTCATAAATAGGTCCAGGAAGGAATCAAGGGTTTCATTCAGTTTTTATTTCATATTCATGCCATGAGCATTTTGTGGGATCAAATGCTTCACAAAGAAGTGATAGTTGCTGTTGTTATTTCTGTGTCAGTTTTGGGAGAAATAGATCAAATCTTGGTTCAGTGTTGTAGCAAGTTTTAACAGAATGTTTACTAGATGTTTTAAAGTAGTAATATGATCTTAGTACCAAAATGACAGATTAAGTTGTTTTGTGACAGAGTTATGAATTTGAGTTTTTAAAGGAAAATAATAGTCTAAGACAAGAATCTTGTTTTCACTTAAAATTAGGAGTGCATCAAACAATAGACTATCACATAAATGACTGAGAGAAATCCTCTTTGCTGTGTAAAAATTTCAAAAATTTGAAATACTTGTTTGTCTCAGAATATTTAGAAACAAATGATTTGGTGTGCGTTACTCTATAATCTTCCTGTTCTAATTCTTGAAGAAAAGAGTCCTTAATTTTCTAGAGGCAGAAATACATGTCCCAGAAAATGGAGTGTCACTGTTTCAGTGATTTTTTCCACTTTCAACTTTAAGTTTTATAAGCAGAACTGTACTAAGAAAGAACTATTTTCTCTTTAGAAAATACTGTAAAGGGAATTGACTTCAGAACATGCCTACATGGATACCTTAATTCTAGTTCTTGTGGTGTTCTCCCCAGCTGTTTTTGGCAGCTTAAATGTGTTTGATGTTTGTGGTTCCAAAGCAGTGACTTAGATAGAAGATTGCTCTTAAATTCATACACATAAGAATGTGATGTGTCTTCATGACAAAGAATGATGCGGTCCAGGAGAAAAACTGAGATTTTTACAGGGTCTTCCAGAAATGTAGGATATTTCTTTGTTGAGAGCTATAGCTGAAGATAAGATTATGGTGATGGTAAGTTGAAGATTATACTTGATGAGGTTAAAATGTGTGACAAACGTTACTGAACTGTGTGCTTTGATTTACCTATGGCAACAGGTATAACATTCAGTATTAGCACACTTACAGATGATTCAGAAGTATGTATTTTCCCTATTAGAGCTTCATTTTGCTGTAGGCATAACTCCTCAAACCCTCTTGTCATCTGCAAGGTTCAAGCAAACAAATTTTGACGCAAATCAGAAAAATGTGACAGTCGAGTGACAAGCTGTCAAAGGTTCCAGATAATTTTACCATTTAGTGCCTTAACCTCTGCTAAGAAGATAAATACCAGGAAAACCCCTGAAATTAGTAATTTCAAATACTGCAGAAGTTCAAGTAATAAAAGAGTGATAGATATGGAGGATCTAAATTTTTATTTCAGGACTAGAAAAAATATTGCAGCAATGCTTTTTGAAGGAATTAGCAATGCTAAATAACATTACATGGCTTAGGAATGCTGAATATTTTCAGATTGTAGTAGAAACATAAATTTTAAGGAAACTGAAGTGTCAGTATGCATTTTTATACGGAATTACAGAATGGTTGGAATTGGAAGGGACCTCAGGAAAAAAATAGTCCAACCTGAAGAAGTTCACCTAGAACAGGTTGCACAAGATCTCATCCAGGTGGGTTTTCAGTATCTCTGGAAATGGGGACTCCCCAGCCTCTCTGGGCAGCCTTGTTTTGATGCTCTGCTACCCTCAAAGTCAGTAATATTTTCCTCCTATTCGTATTGAACTTGCTGTGTTTCAATTTGTGCCTGTTGCCTCTTGATCTTGTCCAGAGCACAAGTGAAGAGACTGGTCTCATCCTCTTTGTATGTGCTGTTAAGATATCCTTTCCTCCAGTCCCCTCATTGTCTTTGTAACCTCTGCTGGACCTTCTTCAGTATCTACTTATCTTTCTTGAACTTTCTTGAGCCCAGAACTGGACACAGCACTCCAGATGTGCCTCACCAGGGCTGAGTAGATGGGCAGGATCTCCTCCCTTGTCCTGCTGACAGTGCTCTTCCTAAAGCACCATAGGTTCCCTTCCTGGCCCCAGGATCACTAAGCTCCTTGGTACAGGAGCTTGTGCTTACCTTAGCTGAGCTTCACTGGGTTCCTCTCTGCCCTACTCTGCAGCCAAGTTTCCCTGAACAGCAGCACACCTCTCTGGAGCATCAGCCGCTCCTCCCAGCTTTGTATCATCAAGAGGCTTGCTGGGGATACACTCAGTCCTTCATCCATGTTATTGATGACTGGATCCATTATTGACACCCAGGGAACATTAGGTACAGCCCTCCAAGGTAACTCACTTCATTGCAGCCAGTATTGGTTTGAGCTTTGCATTTATGGCTGAACAATATTTGGCAACACACCAATATTTTGGTTGCTGTTGGAAAAGTGCTTGTGCAGAGTCAAGGCTTTATGTCCAACCCTGTCTCTCCTAGAGATCTGTAAGATGAGTGTGGGTTAGAGGTTGGGAAAGGACAGAGTTGGAACAGGTTGCAAAACTGACCAGAAGGATTTTTCCATACCGCATCCTCAGCAATAATGATGAGGGTAATATGGAGACTGCAGAGAGATTTGTAGTTAGAGAGTTTGTCTTCCAAAGCAGCTTCATACTGTGGCTCTAAAATATTTCTGGGTGGTGCCTGACAATAAAAGTTACTGAAATGAACTCCTCTTTTTTCTTTGCTTTCATGGTGACTTTTTGATTGTTTTTCAGCTGTCTTTATCTTGACCCACAAGTTTTTCCACCGTATTTTCTATCTCTGTCCTATTGAGGAGGAGGAAATAGAGTGGTTGTATGGACATCTGGTAGCAGCCAAAGTCAGTGCACCACATCTTTGCAAATTTTCAAAATGTACAGTTGCTGAATAGAATACTTACAGCATGCACTGCTGAGATTGGACTTAACTGCAGAAAATATTTGGTAGATTTTTGAAGAGCATAAGGTAGCCTTTGCTTGAGAAATGATCTAGCATATTAGGTCATTGTAGACCAGATCTCCTCTTTTCTTGTGTTGGTACTCAATCAACCAGTGTTTCTTTTTACCACGCCCTGGGCACCCTTTGCCACCAGCCTACCTACAAATGTGGCTGTAGCCTTATATTTTCACTATGATTTCAGAGGCTGAGATTGCCTACCTGTAGGAGCCAACATCCTCAGAATTACACCTACTGTTCTGCCTTTTAGCATTGTCCTACCATTTCCTCCTCATTCTGTGACTAAGGTAACTAAGGATTGCATGAAAAATAAACAAGACTAATTCCGTAGCAGAAACAAATGTGTTTAATTCTAGAAATCTAGTTCATTATTGGTGGACTTGTGAAAGTCGTTTTTCTGTGAAGCTTAAATATTTTCCTTTTAAAAAAAGAAATATAATTTTGACCTGTTTGGTAATTCAAATTTTCCTCCTTCTGAAGAACAGAATCATTAGATTTTGAGTTATCCCAGGAAAAAAGGATTAGATGTCTTCAGTTAAATTTAGAACCTCATTCAGACTAATGAATTAAATGTTTTCTCAATGCTTAATTTTTCTAGTTTTCCTTGCAGATGATACTGTCTTTATGACGTTGAGCTTAAATATCTGATATTATTTATTATTTCTGTTCCATTTTGAAAAATATGGGAAGAACTGAGGTCTTCACATGTGACTGTACAGTGTATATCTCCCTCAGTTTTCTTTGTTCTGCTGTATTTTTTTAAGGAGGAGCAGTTGCTTAATATTCAGTAGTTCAGTTAGTTGCAGTTCAGAACTGCAAATGTAAGATTTTTCTTCTGTAGGGAAGAAAGTATAAAGCTTGGAAATTGTGTGGTAAAAATATAAAGCTTGGAAATTGTTGTAATTTATTGAAATTTGGATGTCAGCAAGAAAAACTTATTCATTCTTGGGTTGCTATAAAATACAGACTCAGTGGCTACAATTTTTTTATCTGTCTTGAGTAAGATGCATGTTTAGATTTGGAGAAAAATGTTTCTATCCTGAGTACATGTCCTTTTTTTTTTTTTTTTTTTTTGGGGGTAGAATTCAAGCACTCTGAATTTAGAATTTAGTTTTGGTTTGCATATTTGTAATTAGCTCTGTTTGGGATAAGATGCCATAACGATCATAGATAAACTTTCATGTTAGCAGAAAAACAAGGGGTTGAGAAAACATGCAGCACCTATCAGTGTCTTGCAAATATTTTTTGCATTTTCCCTTTATGGTGCTCTCCAGAAAATCATAAGTATAATTTGTGCATTGTATATTTAAACCTAATGTGAAGAGAAAGTTAATTTGGCTATTCCAAATCTCAAGATTGTTAGAAGAATAAGGATACAGCCTGAGTTTTTGACTGTATACTTGACTCAATGTTCTTCTTTCCAATTATCGGTGCATAAAAGATGCTCACTGAGGTCTTAAAAAATCTTTATAAATGTTGATATTTTAGAATCTTTTGCTAGTCTTTCTCTTTTGTTTTGGGTCATGTGACTGAATTTTCTGGGCTAAAAGCCAGTAGGGTGTTTATGGACGTGGAGTCCTCTGTCTGCTGGTTGTGGTTCCATTAAGCTAACTGGCTTCCAGATTGTGTCTGTTTGTATCTAGGCATACTGCCAGCAAGAGATGAAACAGGCTGCATTTCTTTGTCATTGTCTAATACAAACAGTGAGAAAACAACAAACAGCCTACACTCCCTGCCACCCCCAGTACCTTCTATTTAAATTCAGAGTACCTGGGTTTGTGTATTTAATGTTTCTAATAATGTTTCTAATATTATCAGATATAATTATTATTTTTGAAACTTCATTTGTCTTTATTAAACTCGAGGGTACTAGGAATTAGAATATCCTGAGCATGAATTTGAAAGCCTTTCCTTTTCTTGGATAGCTATGGCATCTGTGTTAGAGATGTATGGATTTCTTCTCCCAAAGAGAAACAAAGCAGTAAATGAATAGTGCAGTCTTTGGGTGCCCCAAAAATATCTCACCATACCTGTGGTGCAGTATGGAGTAAGTCCAAGCTGACATTTGATTGTGTCAAAAAAAAGGGGAAAAAAAAGGACATCAAAAATACATATTTTTCTGTAAGGTGACAAAGAAATTGGTAGCTTCCCCCCCTTCCCCCCACGCCGACATTTTAGAAATGTATCAAAGTCTTAATCTGTATAAATGGCTAATAAATAGGTAATGTAGACTTTTTGTTGTCTGGTTATCTTAGGCTGTTGATACCATTAAAATACATCTCATAAGTAACATTTTTAGTTTGAAAACTTTGGTATTAGTAAGAATAGATATAAATCTTTAATCAGAAACTTGTTTTTAAGGAAGATGTGGGGTTTGTAATTCTTACTGCATGCTTTCTGTTCTCATATGTTTCTGTAAGTGACTTTTTCCATTCTAAATTTGAAGTTAAAATATTTCATTTACTAAAAATAAAAATTCAGAGATATTGTAATCATGATACTGTAATAATGTTTTGGAAACAAGTTTTAAAAAGTAGATTAATAATGAGTACATTTACTCACTCATTTGGAGTTCTGAAGTATGAATGTAACATTTCTTTTCTGCTTTTGATTTTATATTTACAGAAGAAACACTTTACTTCCCATGAGCATAAAGCTGTTTCAAGAGTTTAAATTTATGTTTATCTGCATTTGAAGGGGAAGTCATCTTTAATCTTGATACCCAGCAATTTTGTGAAAGCATAGAAAGTTGTCGTTTCTGAGCAAGAATTGCACTGTGTACTACTTGTATGTGACTTCAGGGCAGGGGAGGACAGTCTATTTTTAAATTAGAAGTGGGGTTTTATAAATCTAAGTTTCATGTCATAAGTACATCTTATTCATAGCAAATTTAGAATAGCGAACCTTTTTGAGTGCGAGGGTTGTTTTAAAAAGAGTTTTCATGAACAGCACAAGCGAGGGAACAGTGAAAATAAGGGCAGAAAAGAAGGAAAGGTGTTTAAAGGAGATGCATTTCAGAATAATGTATTTATTTATGTTTATTACATGTTTGTTTTATATTTTAGAAACATTTTACATTTACGATATATTTATTTTACATTTGTTGATATGAAATCCAAGACAGTCTGGTACAGATTGCTGTTTCTAAACCTAGTCTTCTAAACTGGGTAAATATTTCCAGTAGTCTGTTAATTAAACTCTTGTTACATAATTTTGTAAAGAAAGACTTTTAGATTATATATATTCTAGCTTTCATTGACTCTCTTTTTGTTGCAGTAAAAAATAGAAGGGGAAAAAATGGTGGTTCTTTTTTTTTAAATTTCAGCATTGGTTGGGCTTTTTATGTGGTGCATTAATGATTTGAACTTGAAGTTAGATTTTATTCTTTACACTAAGGAAATTATATTTTAAAGTGGGAGCCAGAAGAAAAATAGTTTTCATGTTGTAAAAAAATTTTTATGGTCACTGGCTGCATGGAACATAGTGAAGGAGATAGAAGAGCAGGAAATAAGCTCTTGAACTATGGTAGTCATGGGAGGGGATTTCACACTGGGATACAACTAAAGTGAGATATATAGACTGTGAGTGATGTGCAAGAGTTGATCAGGGAGCATGGAGGAGATTTAACCAGTGTTGTAGTGCTGAGTAAAAAATTTTCAATATGAGTGAAGGTGATTTTTGAAAAGAAAGAAAAACAAAATGAAAACAAAAACACGGGGAACAGCCAGAGTCAAACACCTTCTTCACAGAAGTAGTGGTGAATGCTCCATCTATTGAGGGTACACAGGGTTCTTTTATACATATATCATTCTTGTGCACAAGCTGTTCACACGGCATTCTACTACTTGCTATTGGCTAGTGTTATCTGCATAAGCATTACTTTGCAGTTACCTGTTTACACTTTGTTGAGGGAAAAAGCTGGTTCTCAGGCTCAATGTCCTTGACAGTGCTAAAACAACAGAACTTTCCCAGCACTGTAAGGTCTCTCTGTGTCTGTCTCCAAAAATCCTGCTACGTAAGAGCACCTGTCAGTAAATGGGGCTAGTATGTGTTGCAAATCAAATGAAAGTTGAAGGACAAAAATCCCAAAATTAGCTTCAGAACGCTGCCACACATCTGTTAGTGTGCACAACTTCCGGAAACAAAGTGAAACAAAGCAAATTACTGAGAAGAACAGAAATTGTACAGTAAGAAAAATTAAACCCGCATAGTAGTCAGTGAAACTTGCTTAAAGAAGAAGAGGAAACACACCATTAAAAAGATGTAAAAATATGGCAAAAGGTTAACGAGATTGAATGAGTCAATAAGATAAATTATTGGAGGCAAGGATGCATCTGTTACAAGATGAAGTTTCCATCAGATGAAAGAGTCAGCATCATAAAACAAATGCAACATTAGGAATTTTGCGTGCTTTGTTTTTCTGGTTTAATGTTTCTGTGCCTGATGCAGGGAATTACAGGATTGGAAGCCATGTAAATGCATTGGACAAAGTAGCTGAGAAGATAGGAGAGAGCAGAATTTGTGGACACATGAGTAAGAAACATTTGGAAATAGTGTTTAAAGATAGAATTATTTTGAAAGGATTAATAAACATAGAAAAAATGTTTTGATTGATGAAGTCCTTTGGAATTCCAATTTTTTTTTTTTTTTAACTATTAAAAGGTACTCAGGAGACTAAGCATTAGTAGGATAAGAGATAATATTTCTGAATGACCAAAAACTACATTAAAGCATAGTAAGCTTGTGGTAGAGGATTGTAAATTTAAAATGTGAAGAAAAACAGAAACCGTTGCATATAACTTTCAAGTCAAGTTGTTTTAGAAAGCAATGATTCCATTTTTTTTCTTGCTATCATCCATGTTAAGTATAGTATAGAGACCTTAATAGTTTGAATTTGTTTGATTAAAAACACCAGAAAATTATCTTTTTGCTTTGTATGCAGTTAAAGTTGTTTTTTCATTGACATATTTATCTAAAGAGGAAGAGCGTTGCATTATTGCTATGTAAACAAGAAAGTAATTTTTGTGCTTTTATATTGTAATAGTGATTATAGTTAATCCTGTGTTAAATAATTTTGTTATTAGTGATACTGCTCTTTGATATGCTTTTGTATATTTAAGGTCAGTTTTATTTGATGCCTTTTAATGTTTTCTTCCTTTTATGTTTATAGATCACTTCAAGGCATATTGGAAAATAATTCAGTCAACTTTGTTCAATTTTACTTAATAAAATTATTTAGTGTATTTTTATACAGTAGTTGAACAATGAAGGCATTACTTAGAAGCTGTGCCTAAAAAATATTTGTCACTGTTTAATGCCTTCAACATCAGTGTCAGATTTTTTGCCCTAATTTTTGAATGCATTTTTATTTTAGCTATTTAAAACAAAATGTAGCAATGTGTAGATATGCTAATATACATGAAGATATTTTATTTCATTTTTAGCCAGGAGTGGAATAGTTGATTTTTTTAAAATTATGGAATAGTTAAAAATACAGGTATGTTATTTGCCTAGATATATACTGCCTTCAAATATACACTGAAATTATTAAGAACACTTGGACTTGCTGTGTTTTCATAATTAGTTAGCTTCTCACATTATTAGTATTTCTAGTAGTAGCCTTAATTTTTTCACTTTAGGAAAATACTTGGCAACAAGTGCAGCAACAGCAGTTCAGGCACTTCTCTTGTGAGAAAATCATAGAATCATGGAATGATTGGAGTTAGAAGAGACCTTTCAATGTGGTCTGAACCAAACTCCTTGCCATGGGCAAGGACATCTTCTACTAGAGCAGGTTGGTCAGAGCCCCATCCAGCCTGACTCTCAATGTTTCCAAGAATGGGGTATCTCAGTGTTCCAGTGTTTCACTAGCCTCATTGCCAAAATACCCTCCTTACAGCTAGTCTCAACTTACCCTTTCAAAGCTTAAAACCATTTCTGCTTGTGCTACTGAGCCCTAGAAAAAAGTCCATCCTCATCTTTCTCATAAACCTCCTGTAAGTATTGAAACAATGCAGGTGGAGAGGCAGAAAGAAACACCACACCAAAAAAGAACCCCCAAAAACCACCCCCACCTGGAATAAACCAAGGAAAAATTATTCTTTCTTTCTTAATTTTTGTATTTTTCACATAGGAAAAGTGTTCAAAACAGGAATAGGTTTGAAAGTTAGTGCAAAATATCAACACACATTTTGGGCTAAAAACCATTTTGTGTACCAGAAGCAATTTAGCACTTGAGAAAATACTCAGAATTAGGTTTTTCTGAATTTAGCAGCTTCTCACATACCTGTGATGTGCTCTTGTGTTGCCCAGAAAAATTACATACTAGTGAATATTTTGGAAGAAAATGCCCATTTATTATATAAACTCTTAGAGCTGATTTTAAGAACAAGAGGAGGAAATTGTGCTTGTTTTTTCAGAAGAAAAACTTGTTGCTCCTAGTTCCTTGCTGTTGTTAATGATGAGGGAGAAGTAGATCAGTCCTTCCCTGGGGGTGTATCATGTCTTTTTGTGTAAGTTTTGCAAGTAAGAAGTCAGGTCTCTGTTCTTTCACCTTGTATCTGCAGCCATGAGAGGAGATAGGATTTGTTTATAACAGTATGTCTTTTGGAATTGGAAGATTCTTCTGGCTTTGACAAAGGCATTTATTTGGGTATGTATTGAAATCAAGTTACAAGAGCAGAAATTATCACTGATGATGAATCCCAGTAATCAGAACATTATTTTCAGTTTTCCGAACAATCTGGGAATACAGTTTAACAGGCTCAGAACAATATTTATCTTGTTTATATAATTTCAGAGATGTCCTAATTTTGTAATTACTTATACCTTTGAGCTTCACATTTTTTAGGAATACCAGTTTTCTGTACATTTACACTTGAAAGTTGTAAATGTAGGGAGGGACTCAGTGACTTAAGCTTCTACAAAACAGCACAACTGGGTCAAAATGAATGAAAGGTAAATGACTTTATCTTCAAAAATGTCGAGCAAACCTGCAGTGATGTACTTAGAGCAGATGTGTTGCCACTCAGTTACTTTAGCATAACAATATTACTTGGAAATTTTTGGTGAATTGTTTGATTTTTATTTTTGCCTGTGCTTTACTGTTGGCATTTGTAGCACCATTCTGCATAGAATGCATGGACCTAGCAGGTTCCTTTAAATTGTGATCTTAGTAGAAACAGTGGGATCCTTTGATGAACTTGCTTTGGAAAATTAATACAGATTGAAACACCTCTCATGCCACATGCTGGCTCGTCTGACTAATGTGCATGTATATATATGTATATATATGTATATACATGTATATATATATATATATATATACTAATGTGCACAGATATATATGATGTAGTTTACACTGTATATATTGTATTTTTATGAGTCAAGATGTTGTTATGTGGTAGCACAAAAGAATTTCTTAACTTGAGGTTTTGTGTATAGGTGTATATAAAACTTTTCAATGGTATAGATAGTTTCATCTAACACATCTATTTGAAAGTGCTAAAGGATAGAGAGAGATAAGATGTATTGAAAAGCAAGTGAAAAATTATTACTATCTTAAAAGACCCTTTTAATACTGAGTTTGAACATAGTTTTATGAGCAACTTAGCTTTTTTGTGTAGTTTAGCTTCTGAAGTTACTGCTTTAAACTTTAGAGGAGCCTAAATGAGGTATGTGAAATTATAGTTAAAAATATTAATGTATTGAATACTGTGATTTGAACTGAAATATATTTAAAGCTAAAGCAGTGCTGGAGTGGAATTGAATAGATCTGCAGTCTTTCATGACATTGCTTTGGATCAGGAATGTAATCTGAAGCTCTTAAATCTGTGTCTGAAATGGAATAATTCTGTACTTTAGCTACAAACTGTGGAGTTTGGCTAGTGAGTATCAAAGTTGTGTAATGTGGTTTTAGCAGTATGAATCAATAATTATGACTTCTATGAAATACTCTTGTATTACAACCCAAAAGTCTGTGTCAGGGCATGAGTTTGAACCTAAACTTCCTGGACCCCAAGGTGACAAGAAGCAATAACGTAGTAGTCACTGTTGGGAAGTCTACATCTACTTGCTGTCTTCAGATCCGTTTTATAATAATCTATATCTTGCTCCTACCTAAAATCCCAACCAGTTTACTGAATTCTTTTTAGGGTTGGATTTTTAAAATTTGTTCATTTCTAGGTGCCTCTGGAAAAGTGTATTCTTTGAAAAGCATAAAACTACTGCATAGCAGAACATAGGAGGAGAGTGAGAACAAAGTGTGAGAAACGTCACTGCAGACCCTGAGGTCAGTAAAGGAGGCGGGCAAGGAACCACTGCTCCACATGCTGGAGCAGATTCCTCTGCACTGTGTGTTGAAGACCACTGTGGAGCTCATTTCCACATGGCACTCTGTGCAGATTCCCATCAGGATGCTGCAGCTATGGAGAGCACATGCCAGAGCAAGCTCCTCAAACCATGGCCTATGAAGGGGAGCCCACAGGTTTCCCAGTAGGAACTGTGGTGTGGAGAAGTCTTTTCCTGAAAGACTTCATTTGGAGGAATGGAACCACGTTGGAGAAGTTCATCAAGGACTGTATCCAGTAGGAGGGATGCCACACTAGGTGGAGAAGAGTGTGAGGATGGAGTAGTAGCATAAGGGAGCTGTTATGGACTAATTTCAACTCCCATTCCCCATTCAACTGCTTCCCTCAGAGGGGAGAGGAGATGGAAGAGTTGAATCTATTTATCCTGTGGCAGTTATTGTGAGTGGTCTTAACATGACCCATGAGCTTTTCTGTGCAGTGTTTCCCCATCTTGTTGAGGAGAGAATTTTGGAAGGTGGCTGGATACGTACATGTCTGACACCCAGCCAGTCTGTGCAGCACCATTGTATTTGCCTGGAGCAGTGTCTGTAGCAGGTACAAATCAGTATCCTATGCCTGAACCTCTTCAAATTTCAGTTCCTGTTGGAGGCTGCCTTCTTTTGGGCTTTTTTAAAAATAAAAAATAAAGTTAATCTGCAAAGAAATTTCCTAGCAACTCTCTCAACTTTTCCTAAAGGAGAGCTCCTTTTAGGTCCTTTGGATCTGTGACATTCAGGAACCTGGCTGTCATTGAGGAGGCTTCCTGATCCTATACAGATCTACTGTTCCATGTAGAGATATAGTTGCTTTCTGAGTACTCTACCTGAAGTAAAATGACAGCATGGCCTGATTACCTGTGTTTCCATATGAATTCAGAGTAAGTAATACAGTAAGTAAGAGAAAGTAATACAGACATTTTTATCATGCCTTTGAGCTGAAAGGCTAAATGCTCTGAATGTTTTCTGGGTCCTTTTAAGTCCTGCTGGTTATCATTGCATCGTGCATTCTGCCTGAACTCATTGTGAGGGAAGTGCAAATCAGGCACACTTGAATAACTCAGCAGGACAGTCTTTGTGATCAGGTATGTGGAGAAGATTTGTACTGGTTACAACTTTATAATTAATTTTTTCACTTTCTTTTTCATCCATTGGAGGAACTATGAATCACCAGCACTGCGTCCTTTTCAGAATCTGTAGGATTTTCTGTCTATTCATGGTGCTGGATGCTAGTGAACTAGGTTTGAAGTTATTTTCATGTTACTTAAAATTATGTTCTCTACTGATGCTCTGTCATGGCACACTATAAGCAGAAAGATTACAAATTCTTTTTGTTAGAATACAGTATTTTTTTTCTTGCACTTATTAATCCAGAAACACTTTAAGTCTATTGTGAAATCACTGTTGAAAGACTGAGGAACAAATTAAGAAACTGCACTTAGAGAAGCCGTCATGATAATGACAGGCAATTTAGTAACTGAGTAATTTGAGGTAACTGGAGCAGTGAAGAATGCAATCCATCATATCAGCAAGAATCTTTACAAATTTTATTAGTCTGACAAATGTTATACAGACTATCAAGGTCATTTCATAATGAAGATGGGATATTGTTTTCATATTCTTACAACAACAAGAGTGATTTGAATAAACTGCATGTCCAGTTCTCTAGGGTTCTTGCAGTGCAGTGATGAAGTGAGACAGGAAATAAAAACAGCTGCAAAATGAGACCTTTTCATATTTGTGTAGGGCACATTTTCAGGCTAACAGTTCTAACTTTGTAGGAAATAGCCCATTTAGTGACAGTCACTGTCAAATATTAAGGTTTCCTGTATTTCCAGTCCCTGGAAATTCCATTCCATAGGCCATGGGTTAAGTGTGTTTGGACAAGACACTGACTGAATCTGTTTCTTACAAGAAAATTGCCACCGTAGTTCATAACAGTTGTTAGAAAAGTGCATCCCTTAGAAAAGATCTCATGAAATAAAAAAAATTGTTGAAAACACAAGAAGTTTATTAATATACATGGAATTCTGATTTTCCTAACATAGTTTTTTCAGTGTATCACAAGTATACGGAAGGTTTTTTTTCTTCAAAAAGCAAGTTTTTTCTTATTCCACTTCCTCAGAAACCATTACCCAATAAGCTTTTCATGTTGTATGTACTTTGGGGAGATACCAAATTTGATATTTCCCCACTGTCCTGGTTTACGGCAAATTTGGGAGAAAACCCCTGAGTGGGATCCCTCTGGGAAGCAAACCCAAACAGCCCCTGCCCCCAACCGGTTCGGGAAAAGAACTTCCTCAGAGAAAAGTGGAAAAAACCTATTTATTTAACAAATAAAGTGCCTACAAGCACAAAGAATGAATAATATGAAACAATAAAGCCTCCTGTTGCTCTGAAGTGAGATGGTAAATTCAGAAAGTCCCTGCTGTGGGTAGCTCAGCTCAATCAGTCTCTTATTAGACCCTCTGGAGGTCCGGGCCCCAATGGGCCGCAGTTGCTTGAGCTCCTGGTGCTCCTGTGGGTTTTTCAGTCCAGGACAGTCCCAAGAAAAAGGAAAAAAACCAAAACAGTCCACGGAGCTTCTCTGCCACAGCTAGCTAAAACTAAAAGCAAAGAGATCTCTGTCGCATTGCTGGTCCGTGCTTCAGATGAGCACCATCCTGGAGAAAGAACGTGGAGGAGTGAACAGTTTCTCCAAAACAAACTGCATGCTTCTTTTTTCCCTGCTTGGCTCTCAAAACCAGTCTTAAAAGCAAGGACTCAATATACAGCACAAACAGAACAGACAATTTGGGATACAAGCATCATAAAGTCATCCTAGGACACCCATCTATCCATTTTTATTTTTGAAAAAAATAGCATATATGTCATATGCATATAGTCACTCTGGCTGCTGGATGAGAGTCCCAGCCTGGTAGATGAAGTTGCTTTTGTAGGGGTTTTGTGTGATTTGGTTTTGGTTTGTTTGTTGAGTTTACTTCTGCTTTTATATTTGAGACTGATCTATTTTCTCATTGGATTTGTAATTGTGATCAGAGGACTATTTGACAGTTTAAGTCATTAAGAAGAGTAAAGTAATTAAGAAATGTAAAAAACACTAAGCAAATTTGCTGCAGCCATGACTACAATTATATTTTTCTCATTAATCCTTGATGTTCCTAAAGCCTGTGAGATTTAGCTAATTATTCTAACTAGTGTAAAGAATATAGGGAAATATATGGAGGAGACACCCATTGTGTCAGGAAGTCTCGCAACTTCCTTCCAACAGCTAATCTCATTATTTAGAGCAGCTTATATCTGTTTCGAGCCAATAAATAGATTACTTATACTTTTAATACTAGGAAGTTGAATTTCTGTGAAATTTGAAGCTTTATTTGAATTCAAATCTTTGTTACAAGTCTTTCCACACAAGAGTTGTAGTTATAGTTATGGTTAAGTAATAATTTTTTCTTACGTTGTCACCTCCTAGTGTATCTCAGGTGAGAGATCAGATTTGATAAACACCGTGCCCTCATTTGCTTCAATTCCATGATTCTGGTGCCTCTTTTCTGTGTTTGGTGCAAAGATGAATGAAAAGAAAGAAAGCTTTTACATATTTTTTACTGAATGCATTGTGGAATTGTGTTCCTTCTCTCTTCTAGAAGATTTTACCTGATACATTATAGGGCAGTTGTTCTCTTCTGTGTTGATTATACTCCCAACTTCACCAGTAAAGTTCATTGTGTTCTGCTTTTTGGGGATTGCACGTCCTTCTTTATAAAACTCTCTAATACCCGTTTCAAGATTAGTTTACAAAATCTGTTTGTAACTGTTCAGTTCACTGAGCTCAACTACTCTCCTTTCAGTCTAGTTCTTTGCTATCTCCATCATAGATGGACTTTTTTGCCCTTAAGTTCCTGTATTGATTTCAACCTTCCTCAGTTTAATTTCTTTGTTGCTATTCCCTGAAAAACATTAGTCACATAAATAGTGATGTATCTCCTTGATGCTGTGTCATCTTCATCCATGAAAACCCCTCCAAAAAGTTGTAAAAATTCAAGATGCTAAGTAGACCATGGCCTACTTTAGATAAATGTGTGCTTCAGGTTTTTCATTTGCTTCTGCATCCTTTTTCTTTGCTTAAAATTTATTCTGTTAATAGTTGGAATAATTTTTACTAAAGAGGTCAGGAGAAGAGGGAATGAGTTAATGTGAGCCAAACACTGGCTCTGCAAGTCTCATCTCAAGGTAATGAGACAAAGACAGCTAAAGGTCCAAGAATAAAGTAGCAAGGTAGGAGGTGAAACTTATCATTGTCCAGCTGGTCATTCTGTTTGTTTTTGAAGAAAGATGCTTCTTTCCAAGGAGAGCCTAATGAAGCCAGAGGCCTTATTTATATTCTGCTAAATTTGTAGAGGTTATGAGGATTGGAGAGTGATTTGGGGATGGAGAAACACAAGAAACAAAAATACATTTTTGACACCTTTCCTGATATTACATTAGGACTAGGAATAATATTTTTTCTTCTGTTTATACTTGCATGTAGGGAGAACTTCATTCTTGCAGTTGCTGTCTCTCCCCTGTCCCCCAACAAAAAGAAAATAAAAATTGCTGATGCAGTACAACTGGAAGTCATTAAACAGTCTGCTTGAGCACTGTTGACAGTAATTTGAGAGCCAACCTAATTGATTGCTTTGCAGAAGCTGGAAATGTTGAAGATGCATTGATATTGTATGGTTTGCTGTTTTCACAAAATTGCAGCTGATTTGTGAAGGAATTCATCAGAAGGTTTAGGAGGTAGGAAATAGTTTGTGTGTTTTTCAGTAAACTCATCTTTCCGTATTGATTTATGTAGCTTGTTTTAGAGTTCTGGCATAAAAAAAAAATTCTTTCCCACTTGTAATTGTCATATTTTACCATCTTAGAAGGATGCTGTGAAAGGTGAAGGATGTTACATTGGGAAAAATAGAATGATCAGGAAAAAAAAATATTCTTTTTATAAAATCTTGTCAGCAACCTTGACTCAAAATGTTTACTTAATATGTCTGAGGTTTTATGTGTCTATTCATAATTTGGATTATATCTTTGAAGGTGTGGGGGGTTTAGGCTGGTCTTGGGGTTTGTTTAGTTGTGTTTTCTGGGTTTTTTAAACCTTTGAATTTCTTAAACCAAAATAAGGGTTTGTGATAACATTGTCTACTAATTTTGTCTGGGTTAGAGTGAAATTCATGGTACCTGGCATGGGGCTGTGTTTGGTTTTGTGCTGCAGTATTGATAACACAGGGATGTTTTTGTTACTGCTGGTCAGGGCTTGCACTGATCCAAGCCCTTTTCTGCTTCTCACCCCACCAGTGAGAAGGCTGGGGCTGCACGAGGAGTTGCGGGGGACCCAGCTGGGACAGATGACCCCAACTGACCAAAGGGAAATTCCAGGCCATATGGCATCGTGCCCAGCAAGAAAATTCAGATGGGTAAAGGTTTGCCAGACCACCAGTGTTTGGGGGCTTGCCGATGTAGTTGTGAACAACTGGATTGGGTTTCTTTGCAAAATTTATTTTACTTTTTTTTTTAATCTAAACTTCCTTTACTTAGCTCACAAGTTTCTCATTAAAAACATTCTGATTCTGTCCCCCATCCTGGAGCGTGAAGGATTCAGTGAGTGGCTGTGTGATTTTAAACCAAGACACAGTGACATATTTAAGCAAAATTGAAGATGTTTCATAATTTTATTTTATTTTTACCCACTTTTTTGCTGCTTACTTTTTGGGTTGTTTTGTTTTGTTTTTGTTTTGTTTTCCTTTTCTGTAGTGACCTAGAGTTTTGCAGCAGTTGTGATCTTTGCTTTCTGAATGTGCTGAGCTCTGGGAGGAGCAAGCAGAGGTTCATTTTTCTTTTCATAAATCTAAATTGCTGAATTTCAGCACCCTCTTGTGCTGGTCCTACAGTTACCACAAGGACAAAGGGCTTCAGACAAGCCTGGCAGCCACTGGGTTCTTCACTGGGGTTAATCAGGATTGTAGCCTGCTTCCAATCATAACTAACACAGCAGTCCCACTTGGATTTCTCCTTAACAAGGTATAGTTCTGAAATGCATGTATACATTGATAGATTGATGTAATCTGAACAGGTATGCCTTCAGACAATGTGTAAGGATAAAAAATATCACATCTAACTTATGTTCACATTCATATCATCATCACCTCACTTCTTCTAATACCATTAGTAATGTTTCAGCATTGATTTCCTGGGCCTGTTTCAGGCTATGCCTTTACATGATGGCAGAGAGCAACATGCTGCATTTCTAGTTTCTGTATTTGTGTGCACATGTTGAAGCTGTAGATTCTCACTCCTTTGTTTTGTTCTGTGTCAGCAAGAGCCTATATAAGATGATTTGTCTTCCTATTTTAGTCTTTGGCCTTGGAATTGTAAAATTGTTTAATCCACATGACAAACATGCAAATGGATAACATTAATATGTTTAAGTGCCTCCCTGACTTGATTTGTTCTTATTGCTGCATATTCTCAGTTTCTTTTTGCTGTCCGCATCCAGGCAGCTGCTTCAGACTTAACTCTAGTAGATCAAAACTAAGCAATGTAAATTATGCCCAGCAGGTATACTAATGTATATAGGATTTTCTTATCAAATAGCACCAAGAACTTCATTGGATGCCATTCAGAAAAGAAAAAAATCAAGACTGCTTTAAATATTCTGAGATCAAATAACGCACAACAAAAAGATCTCCTGTTGTGTTCTGACAAACTACTTGCTAAAAGGTCTGTTGAAAAAAAAGCAACTCATGGAAAAGTTTGTTATGAATAACTTGAGTAGATCATCTGTTACCAGCTATAAATGCCCTTTCTTTAATGCCTTCTGGAGGTAATTGATTTTCCTTGCTATTGTGGTTAGGACAAAGCAAAAGTTGTGTGGTTAGGACAAAGCAAAAGTTGTGTGGTTTTTGTTGAGTTTGGGGGGTTTTGTTAGCGTTTTTACTGCAAGAATTTTAAAAAATGTACCTTAATTTCTGTCTTAATGGTTTAAATTTTTGTCACTAGACATAGTAGTGTATCATTTGCAGCTAAATGAAGAAAGGTAATACAAAGACTCTGCAGAATTTCCACTTGGTATGCTTTTTTCTGGGCTATGGATGATTGTTTGCTAAAAATCTGTAAATTAATTTTCCGCTGAAGTATATGCAAGGATATGTATATGTATCTGTGCTAGATCAATTTTTTTTTTTTTAAACCAAAGTGTGTTTTGGATCTGAGTCTTTGCGTCCATGCATATTGAAGTTCTATTTTAGCAGCTTTATGGTTTTTTTCTTTACTGTTGATGTGTTTGGAGGGTGCTCCTACCAGTTACTGCAGTTATCAAACTGTGATTGTAATGAAGTAGTCAATCACAGTAGTGAACCTGGAAGATTACCACTTGAATGACTAATTTTCCTGCAACTTTTCATTGTAGGCTGGTCCCATTCATGTAATAATTCTCACAGGATGTAAGATAAACATTTAGTTCCTACCATAAAAATTTGTGTAGAACTCTGTACCAATTTGTCAATGAAGGGACAAGACTCTAAAGCCAAGAGTCTTTAGAGTAAAGAGAATTTTAATGTCCAGCCTGTTCCAACAGTGCCTGTGCTGAGTTGCCTGAATGTCCTCTGGCTGCAGTGCTGATTAGGTCAGAAAGCACGTAAACAATTGTATTTCATGCAAGTGTAAACCAGAGAGCTATAATACTTCACATCCTATCTGTCTTTTCATCATATCTCATGCATTTCAGGTTTTTAACTAATTAATGCCTTAAACCTGATTCTGCATCAGATTGATAGAATATGTCGATGTCCTGCTTGATCAGACTAAAGTAACAGAGGTTTATTTTAAATTAAATTACTGGTAATTCATGCAGTTCACTAAGTAAAAAAATTATGAAGAAAAGACCTCTTTGTATTGTTTCTTAAGTTTTTCTGTTTAGTATGACCTCTGTTTTGTGAAGATGATGTATAAATCAAACCAAAACTATTTCCACTTCTGTGCAGTATTTCTCATTTTCACTGATGGTACACTGATTACAATTCCCAAGGGTGTCTGAAATTGTGATTCTTTTGAAAGGTGTTTTTAAAAAAGTCTCTTTCAGTTAGGATTTGAACTCTGAATTTATTGGGTTTTTATTCTAGAATAGCATGGCATATTACACATTTTCATTAGTGAAACTGGAAGACTTCTAGTACTTGAAACAGGATGAATAAACACAGATGCTCAATACCTAATACCTTGTCTGTTAGCCAGTAATAAAGGTATAATATCATGTCCATTAACCTATATTGTAAGAAACCTTTTTTTCCTGCACTTTTTTCTTTTTAAAAGGACTTTTCATAGGGAGAATATAGTTTTGTTTTAACAGCTTACAATATCAAAAGGCAAACTTAAGGGCTGGTTAAATTTTCTAAATTCGCTGTCCTCCCTAAGAGACAGATTGAAATAATTTCAGCGAGTAACGATATTTGTATCTGAAATTTGAGTAACATTCTGTATTTTGTTTTCTCATTTGTTTTAAAAATAATGGCTCATATTAAATAATGTGTGCTACTCAGGAAGACTAATATGTAAAGTTACTTGAGGAAGGTATAACTATTTTAAAAAGCTCTTGTGGTATCCCAGTGAATGGTAATGTCCATTAAATGATCTGTAATTTTTATGAGCTTAGCTATAAAATGCTGGTTTTTAGATATTATTTTGATTAATGTGGTATTTTTCAGTAAAATATCTTCTCCCTTTTCTCCTTATATAGTAAAGCTATTGAAGTATAAGACCTTATAATTATTATATGATTTTCTTAGACCTATGCAGTTGTAGTCGTAGTTCTTCCGTCTTCATGTTAACCTGTATTTATGCAGGAAATTATTTTGTTTTTTTTTTTCTTTTCCTGTTTCCTATGTGGCATGAGAGACCTATTGGTGATTAAAAAGCTTCTTAATTCTGTGCTTCAGTTTGAAGAGCATAAGCAACTTGAGACACTTTACTTCCTCCCTCCTTAATATGTGTATTTATCTTATAATTTGTAACAAATGGCAACCATATGATTCAATTAGAGTCCACATAATCAGAACTGAACAGTTCAGTTCCCTGTATGGAATTTGTATTGTTGCGTTGGGCAGGCAAAATTTTGTACCTGTGGCCTATAGTGGAAAATTTGGGGAAGTCTTGTCCTTGTATGCTTGTGAAAGCAGAGGAGTAGAGGAATCTGTAAATTGTGGAATGCCATAGGATGGAGTTATCTAGAGGCTCGATTGTAAGAAGTCTTTTTGGTATTTGTGCCAACTTTCAGTTTCTGCAGTAGCAGTAGTCTAGATAATTGTTGGTGGCAAACTTAGGTAAATATTGCAGCTGATTATATCAGCTTCATGATGTCATACTGTATTTTCATGGTGTATGGCTAGTATGAAACCTGAAAAATAAAACATTGCTAGTTGCTTGAAAAACAGATGCAATTACAAACATATCTTCACTATGGGATATAGAATGTACTCTGTATACATCACCAAACATGAACTCTGTGTATGTATTTCCCTATATTTTTGACTGCTACAAGAGTTTTCTCACTCATTGCAATTACATGGCATCCGTGAAACTTGGAAGAAGAGATTTGAACAAAATTGTGTAACACTCTAGTCCTGTTAAGTGTCCCAAATGTCTTAACTTTATAATTTAAAAGGCTCACATTGTCATAAAATAACCAACCTGGTGGCCTTCTGTGTTGAAGTGACAACACCACTGGATAGAGGAGGGGTTACAGATGTTGTTTATCTGGACTTCAGTAAAGCCTTTGACACAGTTCCACTACAACATCCTCTGTAAATTGGAGAGTCATGGATTTGATGAGTGGCGTGTTAGATGGGTAAGGAATTCGTTGGATGTTGCATCCAGAGGGGAGTGATAAATGGGTCGAAGTCTTAATGGGCATCTGTTACAAGTATCCCCGGGGACAGGGTACAGGGACCAGTGTTACTTAATGTCTTCATCAGTGACAGAGCTGAAGGGGTTGAGTGCACCCTTAGCAAGTTCTAAGATGACACAAAGCTGAGTGGTGCAGTTGACACTCCTGAAGGACAGAATGCCATCCAGAGGGCCCCGGATAAGCTTGAGAAGTGACCCATGGGAATCTCATGAGGTTTAACAAGGCCAAGTGCCCTGGGTCAGGGCAGCCCCTGGTGCCAGCCCAGTCTGGGGAAGAACAGACCAAGAGCAGCCCTGCCCAGAAGGACTTGGGGGTGCTGTAGGGTGAGAGAGAGCTGGACATGAGCCAGCCATGGGCACTCCCAGCCCAGAAAGCCAAGTGTGTCCTGGGCTGCACCCAAAGTGTTCTGTGGGCAGCAGGGGAGGGAGGGGATTCTGCCCCTCTGCCCTGCTCTGGTGAGACCTCACCTGCAAAACTGCCCCCAGCCCTGGGGTCCCAGTACAGGAAGGACATGGAGCTGTTGGAGAGAGGCTTAGAGGACGGACACCAAGGTGATCCAAGGGATGGAGCAGCTCTCCCGTGGGAAAGGGCTGAGAGAATCGGGATTGTTTGGCTTAGCAAAGAGAAGGCTTTGAGGTGACCTAGTGGCCATCCAGTACTGAACAAATCTCACAAGAGTATAGTGTGACTGGGCAAAAGGCAATGGACTCAAACATGAGAGTGGATTTAGATCAGACATAAGAAGAATTCTTTACTGTGGGAGTGGTGAGTCACTGGCAAGAGCTGGTCAGAGAAGTTGTGGATGTTCCCCCCCTGGAAGTGTTCAAGATCAGGTTGCTGGAGCCCTTTGCAACCTGGTCTAGAGCAAGGTGTCCCTGTACACGGCAGGAGAGTTGTCAGTAAACTTAGAGGTTCCTTCCAACCCAAACCATTTTATGATAAGATTACTTTTTCAGTCTCATTTACCAGCTCCTAAAATAAACATTTGATGCCAAGGGAGCAAACCTGTTTTTATTCCTAAAATTTGTGCTGGTTTTGTAGGCCTAAGTAACTACCAGGTATTTGCCGTCTCTGTGTGTTAGCCTCAGGTTACAGTGGCTCTGTTACCACTGTAATATATATATATATATTAATGTTGATGTCACAGACTTGTATTATTGAATGAACTGCATACTAGGAATTTGATTATGTTTGGTAGATGAAGGGATCTGGTTATGCATAGATACATCACTCTTATATTAGTGTTTTGGCTTGCTTCACTTTTTTTTAATCACTTTTTTTAACACTTTGTTTCACTGAGGAAGCTTTTTTTAGAGCTAGTGAAGAATGTGGAAAATATTTATCCCTGTAGCATACACAGGGGTGCATATAATAACTTGGGGTAAAGAGAGGGTTACAGTATTTCATACTGTTTTTTCTTTTTGTAATGAACAAAAGCTTTAATGTGTGAGAATCTGTTAGAAACAACTGGTTGGTATTGTATAATAGCAGTGAGAGCATTGTCTACATCAGTGTTTAAGTTTTTCACATGAAATAAAAACACTACAAGAACAACAGATTAGTTTTTGCCTATGAGAGGGATGTGACAATGAAATAAACTTACGCTATGGGGAGGTGGTGGTGTTTTTAATTCAAGGGACATGGATTTTTCATTCTTTACCAGGGAAATGAAAGCGTTTATTTAAGTGTCTAGGAGGCCCTCAAAAGATAATCGGAGTAAGGAGGCAAATGAAATATGTTTTTATTTGTGAAAAAGACAGTGTTCTTGAAGTAAACCAAAAGGATGCAGACATAATAGTATTTAGTAGTTTTCATGACCAAGACCTCCACTATTTGTGAACATTAACCATGCTTGTGAGGTCATTTTAGAAGGGAAACAGTATGAGCATAGAACACTTGTTACGTGAATGTGTACTGTAAAATAAACTTCCAGCCCCTTTAAAAGCCTTGAAGTTGTGGTAAATAGATATATTTGCCAGAGTAAATGAATTTAATGGGAATGCATAAGACCATATTTTACAGAGGAAGTGAAAATGAAGGTGTATGTCATTTAAAAAGATTTTAGGTGGTAGTAAGATGATTCTATTAGGGTTAACAGTAAAGCTGTCGAATAAACTGGGGCTTTGTGGTTTGTTTGTTTTTTTTTTTTTTTTTTACTCAGAATACAGAATAGAAAGTATGCTTCTATAGCTCTGAGGGCAATAAAAGGGAAGATAATGCAAAGTCATCTTTTTCCCAGAGAGGATGAATATTTTATTCATACCCTTCTTACACAAAGAGGAAATACTAAGTTTCTAGACCACTGAACCATGGACATGTGTATTTTGTGGTTACATGGAAATTTTTTCTTCCTTTGTATTCAGAATGATGCTAAATTAAAATGCTCGATACATATTTTCTTAGTATGTGGAAGACATTAGTCTTTGGATTGAGTGTTGTGAGTAGCAAAGGGGAATATTATTTTTAAATTTTAGAAATTATAATGCATTCTTCTGCTTAAAAAATATGCTGACAAACATTCAGTTTTCCTATAACCATTTGTTAATACAAAGTATTCATGGTGTATGACTCTTGCTGCAAAATTTATAATGCAGTATTCTCTTTTTTATTTTAGGTTTTTTTATTTTAATTTTCCTAACATTTTTGTAGGCTATCAGGTTATGTATACATACTGTTTTGTGGAAGATGTTTAGTTTTGGAAGCAGTGTTTACCAAGTCACGAGTAAACACATTTTGATAATAAATTTTCTCATTTGGTAGGAGGGCCGTATTTTATATGATGAAGAATTGTTTTTACATTTTTATTTGCATTTTTCAATAAATAATTTAGGCTGTGCTGGTAGTCTTGTTTAATACAAATGCATGTAAACTGTACTTAATAAAATTATAAGATAATGGGAATCAGAGATAATTTATATTGAGAATTTAGATTTATTTTCTAACTCAGATATTTAAACTGGTTTGTAGACAGTGGTACAGTTATTTAGTATTTCCAACTAAATATTTTCCAAGGGCGTTGTTTTGTTTAGTACTAAATAATTTGCAGGATAAAATAGACCAAAAAGGAAGAACAGGTCATCCTTTGATGCCTCATGCCATCAGTAACAAAAAGAAAATAAGATTAAAAAGTGATTCTCTGTGCTACAGAAACCAAAAGAATACTTTGTGTGGGCTTTAACAGAGAGACTTAGAGTTCTGTATCTAGAAATCATGTTGGAGTAATTAGGAAGGGTTTGTATCCTTGTAAGGCTTTCCTTATTATCAAGATAAAACAGGAACACTGCTCTTTATAGCCAGTTGTTCAATCCTCTGAAAAATCAGGGAGGAACTTCGTAAATCCACATGCATTCTAAAAGGGTACCTTATAAAATTATGATTCCCCTGAGTATTGAATTAAGTATACTGCAAAATTCTGGGGTTGATTTCATACAGAAGGTATAAATTAGTTGATGTTACCATAATGTAGGTGATGAGGCCAGCTACTAAACGTAATGTGAAATGCTATTTTTAACAATTCAGTCCTTGCACTCTAGTCGATCTTTTCCTCTTGTATCATGGGCAGATTAGTGATACTAACTCCTGGAGTGATGTATAATGATGAGGGTAAGTATAGAAATTCAGTCCTCTTCACTCTTCCCCTCCCCTTCCCTAAAATGTGAGGCTGAAGTAGTGAATTGTTACAAAATGCCTCAGAGAGAGTGTATATTCACATGAGGTCTGAGGTAGCAGGGGTGTACAGGACATCTAAAACTTAAGTCAATCTTAAAATTCTTCAAAAGTGTTTTTATTTTTAACTTGTTTATAAAAAGTCACTTTGCTGATGGATTAATTCATCCCTTTTAGTTAATAATGGAACAGATTTTGCAGCCTGTAGCAATGGGAAACAAAGACACACGGACCTCTTTGTGCATGTGAAGGAATCACCTCATTGTAGAAAACACTCCTCCTTTATACCTTCAGCTTCCTCCAGGCATAACCAAAACTTAACAGAAGAAGGGCACCCATTGGCTGGTCCAGCGGTAGCCTGCTGTCCACATGCAGCTGTCTCTCGCCCCCCAGCCAACCTCTAACTGTCCAGGCTGCAGCTGTGTCCTCCTACAGGGCTTTCTGGTAAACATAAGCTTTAATAACTATAACAGTTATACCCCCATATCCTGCAGCAGGTATTAGTAAGCAGCAATGTTTTATTTTATGAAAGGCCACACATTTGTTCTGTAGAAATATTTTTTCCTAACAAAAAGGAACCACTCAAAGTTATAAACTGAGATTGTGAAAAGATTGAAGATTTAACTGAATCTTTAAAAGTATATACTAAAAAATGGGGATAATTTCCTTTTCAGTTAATTTCTTTTGAAGATGAAAGAACAGAAAGATTCATATTTCTCTTTTGCATGCTCATAGAAATTGGTAGTACTACTGGAAGTTAAAGCTGGAAGTTGTTTCATTTCTGTTTTGATGAAGCAAGTGGTTGCATTTACTGAAGGTGAAGAAATATATTCTGGCAGTTAGTTCAGCTGAGTCTTGCCTTCTGCTTCTCACTAATGAAATTTGGCTATCCTGAGAACTTAAGCATGATGACAGATTAGCCATGCCTTATTTTTGTCAGTCTTCTGTAATTGCAATATGGGGACATCAATTAAACGCATATTTGCCAATGGTAATTACTTTGTCACAGCTTTTATGACAAATATAATTTAAGTTTGGTGCTTGTGGAAAGCAGGTAGTCTAGCAGTCCTGTTGAATAGGAAAAGTCTCTTTCAGCTTAAGTTTTAAATTAATCTTTGAAACACAAATGTTATTTCCCACCATTTCTGCCTTTTGTTTCCTGAGGGAGATAGGGCAAAAGAGCTTTTTATTTGTTTATAGCACTCTTTATTTTTGCGTGTTTGTAAGCTAAGTTTGTGTTGAATAACCATTAATTTAAGATGAGGTGAATTTATATTTATGGTCAATCTAATAGTATTATGTATTCCTAAGAAATTCTATTATTAAAATATTGTTAGGAACATATGCTAATGAGTGCTCTCGTTTGTTTGGTGGAACCTTAAGACTAAATCTGTAAGTGAATACTTTGAGTATTGCAGCTTCTGTGGAAAGTAATTGAAAGATTAAATTGAATTTGTACTTGAATTTAAATGTGGTTAAATTTTAACAGAATTGTAATTTTCTACTCACAGGACTAGGAAGGTATGTGTAACATTAAATATTTTAAAGTATATGTGTTATAAATTGAAAGACTCAAGGTTTTAGTCCCAATTAGAATTTTATTAATTACAGCAAGCAGGGCGTAAGCAAATACAGCGCTGGGCGACAGGGAAGTCTGCACTTCCTCAACTGCCGCCCCGTTATGACTTTTCAGTCCCTTTTTATACAGTTTCTTCTCCTGTTATCGTGTTGGTGGGCGTTAACTTGTTGCTAGGAGACCGTCTTCTGTCTTCCTCTTATCACCAACAACAGCTACAGTTTCTCTTCCTGAAACTCAAAAAGCCTTGTTAAGCAATAGCAAAATGTGTCTAAAAGTCATGAGTCATTATGTGTTTGCAAGTTCTTTTAAAAGTCATGAGTCATCCTGCACTTGCAAGTTCAATGAACAAAGTATTAACCCGTCACAATCCCCCCTTTTTCTTTCAGCCTAAATTTGTTCATTGAATCTTTTTAATTCCTGTCTGGCCCATTCTAATTTCTCATCTTTTGAGTCTTCAGGTAGCGACTCATATTTTGCTCTAATAAGCATTAAATGTGCTGCTTCTAAGCGTTCTTTCACAATTGTTATCAATTTATTAAAAATACATGGTCCAAAAGGTTAATCCAAGTATTAATAAAATCAGTGCTCCCGCAATTGCGGATAGCAGGGGGAATAATCAAACCAAGATTCATACCAGTTTTGGTTTGCCTCTCTTTCTCGCTTCCTTTGTTCTAGTCCGTTTCTTAATTCTGTCATGGTATCTATTACTACTCCTGTGTGGTCAGCATTTGCGCAACATTCTTCTTTTAGGGCTACACACAGGCCACCTTGTTGCAAGAACAAAAGACCTAGACCCCTGCGATTTTGTAACACTACTTCAGATAAAGATCTTACTGACTTTACTAGCCCATCAGTGGCTTGCTCGATTCTTCCTAAATCCTCATCTACTGACATTCGCAATGTCTTTATTTCTTTTTGTTGATTTATCAAGGAGGCTACTCCTATTCCTGCTCCTACTCCTCCTGTAGTCAGCAGGGTTGCAATGGTCAGGGCTGTAAAGGGTTCCCTTTTTACTAGATGATGCTCTGCAGCGGTATGTTGCTGGAAAATATAATCAGTTGAGTGGTAAATTATTCTGGGGACAATGGTTACTTGGATACAGTAATCTCGAGCATAATTAAAAACCTTTAATGATAAACAGGGGGTGACACCTATATTGTTGCATACCCACTTTGTATTTGCTGCAGGGAGGAGCCATCCTGCAGGTTTATCCTCTTCTCTTTGTGTCATAATTACTCCACATAAGTGTTCTTTTTCTGGTGATATTTTTCCTATACACCTCCCTTTACCCGTTACTTGGGATAAGGTTACCCCTTGTGTTTCGGTTTTATTCTGTTTCCAAAGACATTGCACTGGATTGGTTCCATTGATAAGTTGTACTTTTTATGTATTTCCTATGCCTTCATAAAAGGGGTCTAATATTATAACACAGCTAGCACTCTCGGGTCAGATTTGGGTGTGTTGCATTTAATACTTGATAACTGTCCTTCATTATCTTCTAAAGTGCACTGTATTCCAATCCTGTCTTTAAGGTTTTCCCTAGTGTAGGGACTGCACTACTATACCCTGTGTTTATTTCTTGTGTCTGCAGTAACATGGCATACTAAAGACAGCAGGATCCACGTAATAGTGTGCAGATTCGGGTGTTTGGTTTCACTCGCTAGTTTGTGCTTTCCCTCCCCCATTAGCTCTTTTTGGTGGTGAAAATGCCTTGACCTGGTTATCTTGTCAGTCCCATTCCTTTGGTAGTTCAGCGAACATTGCTTTGTTATCCCATGAGAGGGACTCTTTCCTCCACCACTTTTTCTCCCTCTGCCTTGCTTGTCGACTCGGGTGCTTCGAGCCACGAGGCTGCCATCTTCTTGGCAGCAGGAGAATTCTTCAGGAGGTAGTGATTGCTCTGCTCTGATACTTTGGACAACATAAGAATGCCAGTTTGCTCTTTTAACTTGTGGGGAGTTGCACTTGAGCTCTTTTAGCTCTTTTCGGCAACTCCCTTCAACAATCTCGGCTACGAACGGGCTTAGGCACATTTAGATGATAACAATACAGGTCTGGGTTTTCCCCCTTTGCAAATATGTCCCACCACTCACTTGATTTTACAGTTAGTTGTCCAAGAGATGCTTTTAGGTTTAGTAGCCAATCAGTAATATTTCTTTGTAATTTCCAGCAAGGGTTTCAGACCCCTTTAGGGGGTATTTCCTTGTAGCAGTGAGTCCACCACCCTTCTCCGCACACTTTACAATTATAGCATACAAAAGGGTAACAATTACAACCCATCTTTTTACATCTTATTCTGACATCATCATTACTAATTAATCCATCATCCACCAAATATGGATTAGGTGAATATTCATTGTAAATCCATTCATTCAGTCTTTTACTTATCTTTTCAGTTTTAATTTCAAACTTCCTGGTGAATTTACGACCTTCCACTCAGTGGCTGGTTTTCTCACAGGGTCCCTTGATCCTGCTAGTGTGAGTCCATCCCTTCTCAGCTGTTCTTATTGCTGTTTCTTTTGTGAGTAATACAAGGTAAGGTCCTTCCCATCGGGGCGCTAGGGTAGTGTCTTTCCATGTTTTTATTAATACCCAGTCTCCTGGTTTTATTTGATGTAATGCAATGTCTAATGGGGGTCGTTGTACTATAAGACCCTTCTCCCACATTTCTTCCTGATAGGCCATTAAGGCGGTGATGTACTGACTGATGTCTTGATCTCTTACGCTAGGATGGGCCAAAGGTCTTTCCACATGATAAGGCATTCCATACAGCATTTCGAAAGGAGATAGGCCTATGTCTGCTCTTGGCTGGGTTCTTATATTCAATAATGCAAGCGGTAGGCATTTTGTCCAGGATAGTTTGGTTTCAATCATTAATTTAGTTAACTGCTTTTTTATTTCCCCGTTCATCCTTTCCACTCGTCCTGAGCTCTGAGGGTGCCATGGAGTGTGATGTTCCTACTTAATTCCCAAGGATTCCATTATTCCATTAAGGATTTTGGATACAAAATGGGGACCTCTGTCTGAATCGATTATTTCAGGTACCCCATACCTGGGGATTATATTTTCTAGCAGCACTTTTACCACAGCTTGCGTGGTAGTTCTGGTGGTGGGAAATGCCTCTACATAATGAGTTAAGTGGTCTATTATAACTAACAAATACTTTACTCTCCCAACCTTGGGTAATTCTGTAAAATCTACTTATATGTTTGCAAACGGCCTTTGGGCTAATGGTTGTCCTCCCAGAGGTTGTTTTCTGAAGTTGGCCTTGTTCACTTGCAAACAAGTTGTGCATCCTGCTACTACTTGTTTGGCCAGGTTATAAATTCCAATACACATACATTTTATTCCAAACTGATCTACTATAGCTTGGGTTCCCCAGTAAGTTTTCCCGTGTATTCTATGCAAAATTTCCAGCGCTATTGCTTTTGGCAATACTTCTTATCCATCAGAGAGTTTCCATTTTCCATCCTGGTCTTTACATATTCCCATTTGAGATAACTTCTGTTTTAGTAAATTTATATACTGCTTTTTCCTCATCCAATGACTCTGTCCCAGGCCCCCCTTTTTCTTTTTGTTGTATTATCATTAGAGTGGCTTTCTTGGCCTCCTAATCTGCTGCATTGTTTCCTCTACTTCTAAAATCTATTCCTCTCTGATGTCCTCTCAAATGTACCACTGCAATTTTCTTAGGTTTTCTCAATGCTATTGACCCTTTTGATTAATTCCTGATGTATAAAATCCTTTCCCTGGGAGTTTATTAATCCCCTTTCTTGCCATATTTTCCCAAAGGTGTGCACTACCCCAAATGCATATTTAGAGTCTGTATAAATTGTCCCTTCTTTTAATCTTTCCAACGCTCTTAATACAGCATACAATTCACAGTGCAGACCAAATTTTATTCAGGGGGCCTGATTCTATAACCTCTAGTTCTGGTCCCCCTATAATTGCATAGTCTGACACTCTTTTTCCTTCTATAACCCGTGATGATCCATCTACAAATAGCCTTTCCCCTGTTTCTAATTCTTCCTCCTCTAAGTCTGGTCTTATTTTAGTTTGCTCCTTAATAGTTATCATGCAGTTATGAGCTAATTCCTTTTCATCTGGCTCCCCATATAAAAATTGGGCTGGATTTTGCAAGCCAGTGTCTTCTGGGGTCAATTTAGGGGAGTCTAGAAAGATGCCTTCATATTTTAAAAGTCTGGAATCTGTAATCCCCTTATCTGCTTTTTGTTGTAAAATTCCCCTAATATTATGAGGAGATAACACCTTTAATTCGCTGTTAAATGTTATTTTGTGTGCTTCTTCCGTCAGGAGTGCACGGGCTACAACTGCTTGTAAGCAAGTAGGCCATCCTCTACTAACTGGATCTAATAATTTGGATAGGTATCCCACGGGCTTCTTTTTCCCTGCCCAATCTTGAGTCAATACCCCATAGGCTGTTCCATTGTCTGTGTTTATAAACAAATAAAAGGGTCTCTTTAAGCCAGGTAAACTAAGCACGGGGTTTGGATTAAGTCTTGTTGTAATATTTTATTTTTTTTTTTAAGCTTTCTTCATCATCCTGAGTCCATTTCATTAGACCATCTTGGCCGAGTTTCTGATACAAAAACTTAACCTTGCTACTATAGTTTTCTGTCCATTGTCTACAGTACCCTACTAGTCCCAATAACTGCCTAATTTGCCTCTTGTTCTTTGGGGGTGGTAAGGCTAATATATCTTTTACTCTTTCAGGCTCAATTTATTTTTTTTTTTTTTTCCCCCACCCTTGCTGAGGTAGTGGCCTAAATATTTAATCTCTTCTTTTACAAATTGCAGTTCTTCCTTTGATACTTTTAAGCCTTTAAGTCCCAAAAAGTTTAGTAGCTTTATGCTCTCTTTTCGAACATCGTCCTCTCTTTCCCCTGCTAATAGTAAATCATCTACATACTACACCAATGTCACTCCTGGTCCGGTTCTATAATCTTGGAGGATTTCTTCCAATGCTTGTCCAAATAAATTAGGGGATTCCGTAAAACCCCTGGGGTAATACGGTAATATCCATCTCAATTGCTGTCTCCTTTGAGTCTCTGGATCCTGCCATTCAAAGGCAAAATAATCCCGGCTGCCTTTTGTCAGGGGGCAAGCCCAAAAGGCATCTTTCAATTCTATTACAGTGTACCAACAATTATTAGGCCCCAAGTTACTTAATAAGGTATATGGATTGGCCACTACTGGGAAATGAGCTACAGTCCTCTTTGTTAATTTCTCTTAAGTCATGGACTAGCCTATAAGTGCCATTTGGTTTCTTAACAGGGAGTATTGGTGTGTTAAATGGGGACATGCAAGGTTCTAGTAGTCCTTTACTGATCAACCTATCAATTTCAGGTTTAAGTCCCACCCATCCTTCTAAGGATATAGGATATTGTCTTATCCTAACGGGGATGTCTGGATTTTTAAGGGTAACTGTAAAAGGTGGTATATCTAGTTGTCCCACACTCTCAGGTGTATACCATACTTCAGGGTTTATTCTCTGCTCATCCTCCACTCTAAGGGGGCATAGCTTACTCTTTAACTCTTTATCTACTATTTCTAAATTAATCCCCAATTCTATTATTAAGTCTCTTCCTAATAGATTATATTCTGCCTCTGGTACTATTAAGAAGTTACTCAATTTAATCTTTTTGTCGGTTTCAATTACTACATCCTTTATTGATTTTACTTCAAAAGGCTCCCCCTTTGCCTCAACTACCAGGGCAGTTTCTCGGGCAAAGGTGCACCCAAGGGGCAAGTTTTGAATGGTTGATCTTTCAGCCCCTGTGTCTACCAGGAACTCGAATTCCTGGCGCTGGGGACCTATTTTTATTTTTATCAAGGGCTCCTGGTGTGTCCTGGTCCCCAGCAAATAGAGCCCCTGACCTCCCTTAAACATTCTCTCATCCTTCATTCTCTTTTTGCAATCCTTTCTCAGATGTCCAGTTTTTCTAATTTCTTCCTAATATCCTCCCATGATTTTGCAACAAACTGTGTTTTGAGCAAGGCTTGTCCCAATGGGGCCTCAGGGTCTAACCCCAAATATAATTGCAAATTCTTCTTTAATCTTTCTAGCCACTCAGTTGGAGTTTCCTCCTTATTTTGCCTTTCGTTAAATGCTTTGTTAATATTCTGCCCTCCTGGAACTGCCTCACGGATGTCCTGGATGATTATTGTTCTTAAATCCTGCATGTGTCCCCGGTGTTCTGGGTTCTGATGATTCCAGTTGGGGTTTTGTAATGGCCATTTAAGGTCTGCTTGTGGCCCTTGTGCATGCTGGGCATCCCAAATCCGCATTCCTGCACGTCTAATCATATTTTTCTCCTCCGACGTAAAGAGGATTTCTAGGATGGATTGTAATTCATCCCAAGTATAAATGTTGGGACCCAAAAATTGGTCCACCCTTTCTGATACTCCTAATGGATCCTCCAGTAGGTTCCCCATTTCCTTTTTAAAATCCCACACATCCCCTGAGCTCAGTGGGACAGGAGTAAACCCTATTCCAGCCTGAGGTCCCCCCCATAGGCATTTCCCTTAAGGGATATAGGTTCTGTTGCCTTGCTCTTTGTCTAGTCACAGGACCTCTAGGTGGAGCCTCAGCTTGATCTTGTGCATTATCATCATCCGGGAGTGGAGGGGCTTGTGGCGGTACATACAGTGGTGGAACCAGGGGGACTTCTTCTTCCCTTTTCCCTCGTCTCCTAGTCTCACAAGGGTCAGGTTTCTCACTCAGGTTAAATAAAAACACTCCCGGCGTCTCAACCCAGATACTCTTACTAAAAGGGGTCTTAGTATTGACCCACAGATTGAGTTTCTGCCTTACCCAATCTTCCGACAATCCATACATAGGCCAAAACACATTCTTCGATATCTCCTTCCCACCCCACACTTCTACACAATAGTGTATTATCTTGGCCTTATCCTTATCCCCAGTCCCAGGATATTGCCTCCATTCTGCTAGCATAAATCCTAGTGGACTGTTTTTAGGTACAGGTGGGAGTTTCATGGGTGGAGGGGGCTTGCTCTTCCCCGTCCCATCTTCTGGAGTACCTTCTATCACACATGTGCGATCACTCACTTCCCCTGGTTCGTGGCCCACGCCCTTGTGGGCAATGGGAACCGCACTATTGAGGGTCCACATTCGCTTGTGGCGTCCGGCTGCCGGCTCCCCTCTCACACAACACACTTTCGCCACACTCCAGGATACCTGACCCCGACCGAACAGCTACCTGTGTGAAACTTCACACAATACTCACGCGTCCTGCGTCTTCGTTGGGACCTTTGTGCACAAAGTTTATAGGGTTGACCGGTCTCCTTTGCTTATGTCCCGAGTTTTAGGTTCGTCGGTGAGAGCGGGGTAGATTACAGAGATCCTGGGGCCACCTGGGGTGGGGCGCCTCCCCAGTATTCCTGTTCTACCAGAGCATGCTCATCCGAGTCACGGCACCAAATTGTTATAAATTGCAAGACTCAAGGTTTTAGTCCCAATTGGAATTTTATTAATTACAGCAAGCGGGGCGTAAGCAAATACAGCGCTGGGCAACAGGGAAGTCTGCACTTCCTCAACTGCCACCCCGTTATGACTTTTCAGTCCCTTTTTATACAGTTTCTTCTCCTGTTATCGTGTTGGTGGGCGTTAATTTGTTGGTGGGCGTTAACAGCTAGGAGACCGTCTTCTGTCTTCCTCTTATCACCAACAGCAGCTACAGTTTCTCTTCCTGAAACTCAAAAAGCCTTGTTAAGCAATAGCAAAATGTGTCTAAAAATCATGAGTCATTATGTGTTTGCAAGTTCTTTTAAAAGTCATGAGTCATCCTGCACTTGCAAGTTCAATGAACAAAGTATTAACCCATCACAATATCCTTTAGTTTAACTGTAAAATTCAATAGTATTCTTCTGTAATATTTTGATCTTTCTTTTGACCCTCCTTTTGACCCTGAAAAGTAGTTTTAAAAGTGTTAGTCAAACAAGAGGAAAGGTCATCTTTCGCTTTATAGGAAAGAGGCATCACCTGATAATTTTAGTACAGAGATAGTGAGAAAAAATTTAAGCTAAGTAGAAGTTCCTGTGTAAGCATGCTGTCATGGGTTAGTACAGTTTAGCTTTTAGTTATTAAAGAATGTAAAATAATTCTCAGGTCAGGACCTGGGAATTGTTTTGGAAGAGACAGAGACCTATCAGAGAGTTAGTTAGAATATTGACATCTATTCTGACCACTGAAATTGTTAGTTGCGACTTTGGGAAGTACCATATAAAACCCCTTCATTTCCTGTAGGTGGGTCCTTTTCCTTCTTCCTTTGGCCAGAGAGAGACAGGTAACATGGAGCTGGGCCTGCTGCTCCCCCCTTTTGGGGGGGAGCTGGCCTGAGGCCTGGTTAGATTCCATCGGCTCCCGGGTGAAGGGGGAGGAAGGGCAAGTTGCTGTTTTTTAAGCTACTTTCTTCAGATTTTTTTCTGGGGCAGGGAGAAATCTCTGCCAAGTCCCTGATAAGGGCTATGGGCACCATTCTGGCTGAAGCCACCCCAGTTTACACCAAGGGGTGGGCTGAGAAAGCATTTATGATCCTGCCTGGTTTTTATGATTCCGGACTGCTCAAGTGCTTCGACCTCTGATGTTTCTGTGAGTTCTTCCTCCTCCATCAGCTCGGCCTTGAAACATCTAACACCAAGAGCCACAGAGGGAAAAACAACAACTCCAAGTAGATTTAACTCTTTCTTAGCAGCATGAAGCTTCCAGAGCTCAGCCCTTCTCTGAGAGAGTGAGAAAAGACAGAGTGAACATAAAGAACAGCAGGATGAAGTCAGTAAAGCAAGAGTAAAAAGACTATTGGGACAGAGGGTTGAAGAGTTGGTTGTTCTATTCTTACTTGAGCCATGGAAATGAACTCTATATTTAAGTCATTCTTTTAAATTATGGGAAAGATATGCATTTGGGGAGATGATTGTTTTGTGTGTAGATTTAAGCAAAGGTGTTTGTGATGAACTAAGTAATATCCTATAAGATGCTTAAACAGAGATAAAATGAGAAACCCCTGTGCCAGTGAAGAAGTGAAAAGATATCTCTGTACCTTGAACTGAAGAATCCTTTGCTTTGGAGTTATTCATCTTTAAAAAGTGACACCCCAGTATGCAACAGTCTAAGACCCATGACCCATAAGCAGCTTGGGAAACTGCTCCTGGGAGGGTCACAAAGGCAAGTTTCTCCAGGCAGTTGTTTTTGTGACAGTTTAAAACCCACAAGAGAACTGTTCTAAGTTGTCAGTGGGATCCATGACTCAAAAAGATATTCTTACCCTAATGAATTGATGAAAAACTATTATCAGATAGTAGAACTGACTGAAAATTACAAGTTTTGTCTCTTTATGTTGTTTTGTAAAAAAAAGTAAACAGTTTGTAAAGAGAGGGAAAAGTTTTTTAAAGTTTCATTCCATTTTAGTTTTTTTTCCAACTTTCTGTTTTTTTCTATTCTTTTAGTGTAAATTAATAAACTATTTGTTAATTTTAAAGTTAAGCCTGCTTTGTTTTTTCTCCTAGTCTCTCTCTCACAAAAAAAGTAAGTACCTAAACTATGACACATACACATGTAGTAAGGCATCTTCTCTCAAAACTACTTCATTAGTGTGATTTGTGTTTGTTTTTTGTTTTTCGGGGGTTTTTTGTTTGTTTGTTTGTTTGTTTTGTTTTGTTTTGTTTTGTTTAGTTTTAGATGTTCATGTAATGATATTTTATTTCTTTCCTGCTGATAGAACAGTGGTAGCCTGACTGCCTTGGTTCACAGTATACAGATATTTTTGTATATCAGCAATCTTTTTGCTTTATGTTTCTTTTTTTGTATGTATTGCATACGTGTGACTTTGGTTGAGTTCACTTGTGATCTAAAATAGTCCCTGGTAAATGCCTTTGCTCTGTGTGATATTCATGCATCTTTTGAAATTAATGTATTCTAGAAGTCTTGGTAAAAAGGAGTTAAACCAAAACTATACTAGAGTTTAGCCTAACTGCACATCATGATAGGCGCACAAGAATTTCAGGGGAGACAGAGCAACACAGTATTGGAGGGTGTAGCCACATGCTTCATGCAGGGTAGGTTTTGGAGGGGGTGGCATGTGGTCCTCAATCTGTAGCAGATAATAATGCATAGGTAGGGCAAGAAAGTTTTAGGACTGAATTGACAGATGAGATTTCTGCAAACTTAATCCCTTTTCAAACATACTACTGAATTTTAGTAAGCCCTCCCTGACTCTCTCCTTCTTCCTTTGGTGCCCAAATAAAGTTTGCTTAAGTTGGCATCTGACCAAGATGGAATAAACATTTATGGAATAAGGAACTGGGAGAAAAAGGGTTTCTTCTGCTATTGGTATTGCCTTTTGTAGTGAATACTTAGCTTCATGACTGAGTCTCTATTTACATGACAACATAGTTTTACTCCAGCAGAGTTTATTCTTCTGATGAATATTTTGCATATTTTTGCAACTTTTATTTATGTATATATGGACAAAATATACTTGGAAAAATATATATCTATTTTCCATCTATATATATATATATAGATGGAAAAAATTGTATATTAAGATCTAATTACAGACAGTGCAGTGCACCTGTTTAAATAAGAATACAGTGTTTGTTCTGTGCCATTTGCTTTTTATATTCCTAGCTTTTTATATTCCTTCAGTTACTTCTGTTTGAGCTTCTGTAGGTGTTCATTAATTGTGAGGCTTTTTAGTTGGAATTTGAGTGGTTTTTATTGTTGTACCTTAGTCTTTCTTTTTGCATTATCATCTCTACTTTTTCCTCTTTGTGCTTTCATTTATTGAATAGAATGTAAAATAAACTAATACTTGCAAAATCTAATTCAGAGTGGGGAAAATATTTAATTTCTGTAAAACAGTGCAGAACTGGAATTCATATGTAACAGGCAATACATGAAAAGAAAATGATTAAATCATATCTCAGTTATCATACATCTTTTTGATAGGAGCAAAATCTGTACCATTAGTTCCAGACCGGTGTATTTCCCATTCACAATGCTTTACTGCATAACTTATAAATCTGCCCTCATCATCCTATATTACTTTTTCAAATAGTAACATGAAGCAAGACAAGATGAATGCAAGTCAATGAAGGTCAACTAGACAATCCAATTACGAAAGATTCTTGGAAGAACAGTACTGTGATCTATAATAGAACTGTGTGTGAATTTCTGTCTTTGTTGACCAGGGTCATTTCTGTAGAACTGCAGTGTATTTTGTTATGGTAATCTAGTTTTAGATTATGCTAGTCTAATTTGTTTGTTTAATGCATGAGAATGTCAGTTGTTTAAAAATTCATTAGTTCATAGAAGCTGTATTTCTAATACACCTTTTATATACTTGTTGTGTCTCCCGAGTAGTGAAGATTTAACATACAGCTAGCTACACATTGTATAACAAAGAGACAGTTTGAAGGTGCATAATCATTACATACATATCACTGCTAATTTTCCATGCTTTTTTTTATTACTCACTTATTTTTTTCTTTCGTTCTGCTGAACAGACCATCTCTTGCAAGTGTAAAAAACACATTCATACAGTAAACGAGGTTACTATTTTTGGCACCAACTTCTGGTAGAAATAGTGACCCAGTCTGCATGTTGGAGCTAAATAAAAGTCTGTTTAGAAACCACCAGTGCTGGACACTGCCAGTGATGGAGAGGAAGGAAGCCTAGTTATGCAGAATAGATGTTTCCAGTTGTAGACACATCCTTGAACTTTAACTTTATTGCTTCTGTTTCACCAAGTCACCAGATGAGTTAGGTTGGAAAAGCTTCTGGGGCTGCTAAGTCCAAACTTTGGCCAGACATGTTGTCAATCAGCACTGAGTGCCATGTCCACCTATGTCCACCTTAAACAACTTCAGGGACAGGGACTCCACCACCTCCCTGGGGAGCCCATCCCAGGGTCTGATCACCCTTTCAGATATGGCTGAACATTACCTACTTTTTTTCTCCTTGGCACAAATAGATCAAATGAAAAAAAAAACAAACAACCCAAAACAAACTTCTGCATACCAACTTTGTATCATTATGGTTGTATATTATGTAAAAATAAGGATAGATAGGATTTAGTTATTTGTTATTCTAACTGAAGTCTAGGTAATTTTACTTGACTATTATTTTACACATAAGTTTTAAATAAATTCCAAATTGCTACATGTTCTTGTTTTCCCCAAACCCTGCAGAAAAAGAAAAACAAAAAGACATAATATAAATTTTACCTCTTACCTTTTTTTAGCAGATGTTTAGATTACAGATATTTTGATCTCATATTTTCATGCGTAGTCTTTTATATTCATCTTAGGAGAAGCCCTTTTAGTGAAATTGCAAGTGTGTGTGGGTGTATGTAAATATAGAAATATATACATATATTCCTTCCCAGGTATTACAATCATAGGAAAGTGGAGTCATATTAAAAGTGTTTAACCAAACAATATCAAGTGGTCTTCATTATAGGCTGTCTTAATGGAAGAGCATGTTATTAAAAAATCAGTTGCTATAAATGACATAGAGTCTGAAAAAAAAGTAATGATTTCCTAGATGCTGGTATAACAAACACTACTGCTGAGAGGAAGGTACAGTGTTGATTGAGAAAATTTTTACAGTGTTTCCCAATAAAAGTTGAAATCATCTTCTGCAGATAGTGGAGTTTTGTTGTCTGACAGCAAAATTTTTATTTATAAGTCAAGATTTAAGAACAATTTGTTATTTGCAGTAGCAGAATATGTGTCTAAACTACCACAGTAATTGTAAAACATGATCAGGTTATGTCACACTTCTTTTGACTGGAAAATCATGAGGCTTGCCTGGCATATAGAGGTAATGAAGAATCTTTTTCTGATTGAACAGATGCTGGGTATCTGTCAAGCACTGAAAAGGTTCACTGCTAATCTGTAAACTATTTAATATAAATGATCATAATCTGCTGTTACTAATTTTTATTAAAACTATTTTTTCCACAGTTTTGTTTAGATTACAGAAAATACTATAGTATAGAAAGAAGATATTTTAAGACATAGCAATTTTATTATTTGCATTCAAACCATAATTTTTCAAAGTCTTCATGCCCCTAAACATTAGCTAAAATTAAGAAATTATTTCTAGATTGAAGTTTTAAGCTCTGTAATGAATTTGTGATATTAGGCATTTATGCTATTTATTTTTCATTGCTACATTTTCCTGACAGGTAGGGCAAACCTGTCTGCAAGAGAGAATCACACTTGAATCTTCTGTTGGGAGGGCAGACTAAGGTTGTCATGGAGTCCTCTAGGATTATTAGCTGTATCAAGAGGTTTAAATTTATTTTCTCTAGGAGACTTTTTTTCTTTTTTTTTTTCCAGCCCTGGTTTGGTGCTGGTAGCATCACAGATACTGCAAATTTCTAAGCCTTTGACTTGTGATAGTATTTGTCACAGGTTTTTGGTAATCAGTATCTCAAAAAAAGTTGTGACTGTCCCTAGCTGAGAGGAGCAAAAATAAAAATGTAAGGCTGTCAGATCATATCAGAGAAGAAATTTCTTACTACAGTGGTTTGCTTCTGTTCAACCCCCTGATCACTACCCAATTTGTGATTGAATCTATTCAGCTGACCTTTTTTCCTTTCCTTCTGGCCTGTTTTCCATTTAATCAGGTTCTAAATACACAATACTAGAATGGTTACCTTTTATTTGGCAGATGTGCAGCAATAAAAATCTCTGATTGCTGAGAAATTGTTGCTTTGAGAAAACTGCACTAGGTCTATAACAATTTTCAGTAACCCCAGAAGAATATAGCTTTTATGAGATAGTGGGCCATATCTCTAGGTTATCTTTTCAAAAGTTGTTCTGCCAGGGTCCTCACCAAGGTCACTATATGCTGCCAGAGTACAGGAATGTGACATGTTGGGCAAGTTGTAACTCTGGGTGATGGTGATCCACAGCACAGCAGGAATAGTGTTACCTTATGAGTTCACTTGAGGCTAAGCACAAAAAAAAAAAAAAAAGCAGACCATACTTGTTTTAAGGAACATGTGTAGGTATCCTAAGTGTACCTATGTCAGTATAACATTCCCCACAGTTACTTTTGATCATTTAATCTACTTACAAAGCAATACATATATGCAACAGATTGTGTCTCATAGTTATTAAATTTTGCTATACAAACTTAATTATAGATGAAAAATAGTTGTATAAATAAATGTCAGTAAAAAACTAGATAACGTCTTCATCTCCAATAACAAATTTTGATAGTATTTTAATTTTGGTATATAGTTTATGAAAATAGTGGATATAGTTGTCTCTTGGGTTATTTGCCCATAAATAAGATGACAGTAAAATCTGGATTTGTGGCTGTCATCTCTTGCCTTGTGGTTTTTTTTTCCCTGCCTTCTGCCAAAAATATTTTTTCTTCCTTATTTTCATGTATATATGTCCATGCATATCTGTGCAAACTGTGCATACCCAATGTTTTCTCTCAAACTCTTGAAATAAATAATAGTAGTGCTAATAATCATACTAACAGTCTAAATGAGCCACTTGCCAGTGCTACGTAGAAATTTCTTAATCAGTGTTAAGTATGGGCTTATATCACCTATTCAGCTCTTACCTGTTTATCTTTTCTGTAGGTGACAGATCAGTCGGTGAAAGCTTTTGCTGAACATTGCCCTGAGCTGCAGTATGTTGGTTTCATGGGCTGCTCTGTTACTTCAAAAGGAGTCATTCACCTTACTAATGTAAGTATCATTAACTACTTTCTGCTAGTCATTATTGTAGGACTATAGCCATGTCATACATATTAGCCAGGATAAGATTACATGTATGATTTATAGCACTGACATGGATGGAAACATGACTGAGTGAACTTTGCATTATTTAGATTTCAGTGTATAAAAACAGTGTCCAAAAATATTTTTGGGATTATACATTTTCTCACAAGTAACAGTGATGTTCAGGTCAAAACTCTTTAAAATGCATAATTGCAGCTGATCCCATTGCAAACAAAACTCTGTTTTAAAATGTAAAATTCTAATTGCAAGTGATTTAGACAGAACTCTGGTTGCAACAGTGCACCCCATGTACATATGCTTTGACTGTATTAATTTTCTTATTTTACAGAGATAGTGTGAAAGATACATTTTATTCTCTTTCCTTTTTCTTTTGCATAAGAGGAGTGATGTGTAGGAAAACTAACTTGAGTGAATGTGCAGAAAATAATAAAAGTGTTCTATAAAATGGATGACTTGGATGAGGTGGACAAACACCATCTAACTAACTGAAAGTACATCCAGGGATCATGCAAACATGAAAATGGTTAAAGAGATGTTCAGGTAGGAAGTAGAAAGTGTATTTAATGAAAATGGAGTGTGCCTGATGAAAGCAAAGATTTTTTTGATGCAGCTGTAAAGGTCTTCTATGCAGAACTGTCCGGCATATCTCGAAATGAATTACTTTCATTATTTTAGAGCTGCTTAGCTGAAGCTAGAGAAGAATTGAAAACATTTTGGAACATAGGCAAAAAGAAATAAGCCAGGGAAATTAATCTGTACAGTAAAGTTATAGGACCTCAAAGGATGCCGCTTCAAAAGAACTCTGTATTGAAGCGACAAGTAAAAGGTGTGCATATCTGTTGGAGAAAGAAATGTTATAACTATTTTCATATCCTATGAAAACTATATATATATTACTATAGGTTGTGTTTATATGCACAACATAAAAACAGGTGGGACACAATTTAAAAATTTGACATAGGCAGAGTATGTAGTCCAAGGCTTTGTGGGAAATCTCCACAAAGATCACTTTTCAGCTACATGTTTTGGTTACTGCATTTTCGTGACCTAGATTTATCGAGTATTTAATAGATGTTAGATGTCTTATCCTTTAACCAAAAGACTTTATAATCACATTTATTAGAATGAAGAAGAGTCAAGATCTTGATTTTTATCAATATGTGTTTCTGATTTTCATGCGTTTAATAATAATAAGTTTTTAGAAATCTTGATTTACGTTGGAGCGACCCTGTTGAGCATAGTCCTTCCAAAAATATCTCAGAGGCTTAGACTAGCATGTAATTGCTTTGTAAGTAATTGGTGCATGTTGGGACTTGGGATTTAGGTATTTCAATTCCTTTCCCTCAAAGTGTGTCTGTACAACTTCTGTAGGCTATGAGTACTGCAAAGACAGTGATGTGTTAACACTGAAAGTTAGGGATTGCCTGACCCAGAGAAGGCTCAAGGGAGGCCTTATTGCAACCTTTCAATACTTAAAGGAAGTGTATAAGAAAAATGGGGACGGGCATTTTAGAAAGACCTGTAGCAAGTAGTAACGTTAGCTGCTTATCAGATACTATCTGTTAATTATCAGAATTTATCTGTTGATGGCATAACTTTTTGTTATAACCATGGTGCACTTCTGTGGTTAGTTTTGTGTTGAGTACTTAACTAGTGCTTCATAAATGTTCAGTAGTCTGGTGTTCTTAGAGAATGTGGAATCTGCTCTTTGCTCTCTTTGTGGGTGCATCCCTCCAGGCTGTGCAGAGGTAGTTGCCTTCTGTCCTGTTTCCTGTGTGCAAACTGGAGATAACAGCAGTGGCCTCGGTTGTGAAATTGCTTTGGGGCTCATGGATGTATAAAAATTGAGGGTTTTATTATTACTGTATTTTCCCCTGAGTAATGTTAGCTCTCTTTAAAAATACTGGCAGTTGAAAAATTCTAAATTACAGTTCTGCTTTGTTGCAGAGCTTTTTAATAGCTAATTGTGAGGTATAGAAGAGACAGTGTTGTATATTTAAGAAAAAGAAGAAACATTCAGGGTCTATTTTCACTATTTTTCTACTGAACAGAATGACAGTCAAAAAAAATTTGCTTTTTGAGCAAGACCATGTCATCACACGGGTGCCTTTTTTCCTTGAAGTTATTATAAACTGAAAAAAATACAGATAAAGTAAATAATGATTATTGAGTAAGATGAGAAGCACTTCATGTACATACACAGGAAGAAAGGGAAAACCAGGGGGTGTTTTTATATGCAATTCACAGACTCTTTGTTCAAAACAATTGTTCGGATGACCTTAATGTTTCATTTTCCTTTGGAGTTTTAATGTGTGAAACATTATCACAAAAGAAGTGAATTACCTCCTCCATGACATCAGAGTATTCAGTCCAACACTTAACGATGTTGTTTCTGTGGAGAAGGGAAGCACATGTGCAGTGTTCTTGTTTATATTGTTTTCACCACATCTCCACCTCCCATTTTCTTGTTTCATATTTTTTTATAACTTATTTTATTATTTGATTAGCTTTCCATGTACAATTTTTTTTTTCTTGTTTGCACTCTTTCTCCCCTTCACACATCCTTGTCTCTCAAGAGTTTTTTTCCTTGGTTATTTTTTGCTTTTCTTCTCCTGTAAGTGTGAAGATCTACACAAATGTGAAAAGTGCCTGTGCACATTACGTGATTGTGTTGAAGACAGAACAACCAGAAGTGTAATCTTTATTAACAATGTGGGAATAAGAAACTTTGTATTTTTTCTAGTGAGGTAGTGATCTTTTTTAATGTTACATCTTTGACCCCAAGAGTGCACTTCCCTCCCCTGTTGTGGTAATTGCTTCTCAGCAGTTTTAATGTTGCAATTCTAATAGAACTTTCACAGCTGGTATCAGCAAATCGTGACATCTAGATGTAATTTTATTACCAAGCCACTTCCTAATCTTCTTCCTTTGGTTTCTGATATATATGCGAGGGTAATTGCTTTGTAGCAGTATAAACACCACGCTTCTACACCATGTACTTCTTACAAACTGGTAAAATGTGTTACAGACATCTGATTATGTATGAATCCTTGTACAAAACCTCAACATTAAAAATTGTAACTTATTTTGCTAATCACCGATGCATGAAGAGAGTTCATCTAAGAACTATTTTTGGAATAATGCAATTTTCACTTTCTTTTTCATCTCATAATAGTTACCCATGTCCAGTCCAACTTTGTGATAGCTGTGTCTGAGTTGGTGGTCAGTATGAAGTCAATCAAAATTCAGATTTATGGAGCAAATTCTTACAGCTCATTCAGTGTAGACATCATCAGCGTGACAGATACATAATGATAATCTACACATGACAGAACTGATTTTGCAGGACCCTTTCTGAACTGCAGTAATGTATGGTGTCTTTCTAGTAAATTATTTGTTTTGACAGTAAGTGTTCTGCTTTATGCTCTTTTCATGGTAATATTTCAACATACTTTCTGATCTTAAAATCATTAAGCTTCCTGACTAAGGGCATAATTGCTGTTCTTTGGCTGGGTACAGAGAAAACAGTATATTAATCAATTTGTATAATCCATTTCATAAGATGGAATATAATTTATTTAAATCTGTTTGCCTTTAGTAATATGTCCTTTTAAGTATTAGTCTTCCACTCACAGGAAAAAGACATTAATTCGAAGACAGTGATCCTGGGACATTCTTCATGAATGTTGGCCTGAAACTTTAATGGATATGGTGCTGCGTAAATTAATGTTTTTTCATCCTGTCAAACTGAACCTGATGATTTTGTTGAATTAAGTTAACTGTGTCCCTCTTAAGAGATTCTTGTTGCTATTTTGAAGAATTTAGTGGTTGTACCAAACTGCCATTTCTTTCAATGAAGTAAAAAAGATATTGCAAAGAAGACTGCATGGTTGGAAGAGTTGGATCTATGAAACTTACACTTCCCCTCTACCCCCCTCCCCCCTAAAAAATAATTGGAAGAACTTTAGAGTAAATAACGTGATGATGGAAACTACGAATCAGCAAAAATGTAATTCTACAGCAACTTTTGGAGTTAATAAGCTGGAAATGAGTCTTGTAACACATATACTATATGTGCAGTTTATATGTGTGTACAAGTCCCTCCTCTAGAGGTAATTAAATATTTGTGCTTACAACACAGTTTTAGACTGTGTGTTTGTTACTTAAGCAGTGGCATCTTAAAGTTTCACAGTACCTAAGAACTAAAATTGAAATTTATTATTATGCAAAACATTTTATCAGTCATGGTAAAATAATCTCCTTTGTAACGATTCAATCATTTTCCCGTTCTTTAGGCCATGTATGGTTACTGTTTTAAGTTCACAGTACATCTCAATTGTGTAGCTCAATTATGGCAGCTCTTCAGTAAAAATTAATGCATGTGACTTTTTAACAAATAGTTCATAGATTCTGTTACATTACAATAGAAAGAACAGGTTTACTTTTTTTTTTTTCCACGTTGCTGTTTTTAATTTCCTATGATCATGCATTTGCGTTGGGAGACTTAAATCAGAGAGCAGTTTATTCCCTTAGGACATGTATATGCAGAGAGTGTCAAGAAAATTAAGTTTAATTAAAAAAAGATGTGAGCTTAAAGCTCATTAAGTTCTTATAAGCACTTTCCTTCAGAAATAATTTGGCTGTTATGCTGGAGAGGATTAATCTTAGATGAATTGTTTACAGAATCACAGAATGTGTAGGTTGGAAGAGACCTTCAAGATCATCGAGTCCAACCCATGCCCTAACACCTCAAATAAACCATGGCATCAAGTGCTACATCCAGTCTTTTTTTACACATGTCCAGGGATGGTGACTCCACCACCTCCCTGGGCAGACTATTCCAGTGCCTTATCACTCCTTCCGTGAAAACTTTTTCCTAATATCCAACCTATATTTCCCTTGACACAGACTGAGACTGTGTCCTCTCATTCTGTCAGATGCTGCCTGGAGAAAGAGACCAACCCCCAGCTGTCTACAAACACCCTTCAGAAGCTGTAGAGAGTGATAAGGTCACCTCTGAGTCTCCTTTTCTCCAGGCTAAACAACCCCAGCTCCCTCAGTCGTTCCTCACAGGGTTTGTGTTCCAAACCTCTCACCAGCCTTGTTGCCCTCCTCTGGACGTGCTCAAGCATCTCAACATCCTTCCTAAGCTGAGGGGCCCAGAACCGGACACAGCACTCAAGGTGTGGCCTCACCAGTGCAGAGTACAGGGGAAGAATGACCTCCCTGCTCCTGCTGGCCACACCATTCCTGATCCAGGCCAGGATGCCATTGGCCTTCTTGGCCACTGGGGCACACTGCTGGCTCATGTTCAGCTGCTGTCACCAGCACCCCCAGGTCCCTTTCCTCCTGGGCACTGTCCAGCCACACCATCCCCAGCTATAATGTTGCAGGGGGTTATTGTGGCCAAAGTGCAGGACTTGGCACTGTGACTTAATAAACTTCATTTTGTTAGACTCTGACCACCCATCCAACTGTTTCAGATCTCTCTGCAGAGCCATTCTATCTTCCAACAGATTGACACACGCTCCCAGCTTAGTGTCATCTGCAAATTTACTAATCAAAGATTGAATACCCTCATCCATGTCATCAGTAAAAATATTGAACAGAACTGACCCCAGCACAGACCCCTGAGGGACACCACTGGTGACTGGCCGCCAGCTGGATGCAGCACCATTCACCACCACTCTCTAGGCCTGGCCATCCATCCAGTTCCTAACCCAGTGAAGAGTGCTCCTGTCCAAGCTGTGGGCTGCCAGGTTATCCAGGAGTATGCTGTGGGAGACAGTGTTAAAAGCCTTGCTGAAGTCCACGTACCCAACATCCACAGCCTTCCCTGCATCCACCAGGTGGGTCACCTGGTCATAAAAGGAGATCAGGTTAGTCAAACTTGACCTACCTCTCCTAAACCCATGCTGGCTGGGCCTGAGACCCTGGCCATCTTGTAAATTCTGTGTGATGACACTCAATAGATACTGTTCCATTATCTTGTCAGGTACTGAGGTCAGGCTGACTGGACTATAATTACTAGGATCCTCCCTCCCACCCTTCTTATGAATGGGTGTCACATTAGCCAGTTTCCAGTCACCTGGAACCTAACCAGTGAACCAGGATTGTTGGTAAATAAGGGAGAGTGGCTACACAAGCCCATCTGCCAGCTCCCTCATCACTCTGGGATGGATCCCATCTGGGCTCATAGATTTAGTGAGTATCCAAGCATCTCAGCAGTTCTCTGACTGCCTCCTCTTGGATAATGGGGGGGACCATTCTGTTTCCTAGCACCATCAACCAACCCAAGAGAACAGCTGTCTTGAAGGCAAGTTGTCTTCCCACTGAAAACTGAGGCAAAGAGGTCATTAAGCACTTCCGCCTTTTCCTCATCTGCGGCTACTAAGGTCCCTCCCTCATCCAACTGAAAGCCACTGGCACTTCTGTAATGACAATTTCAAGATTGTAGAGACCAAATTATACTTGAGTATGTGTCAATCTGAAGCAGTCTCTTCAAACTTCTAAGACACAAAGGTTTTCTTCATTGAGTGTGTTGTGCCTGTTAACCTGCCAAGTAGGTCAGGTGTCTAAAATGAGGAAATGTGATAATTAAAAAGGCAAGTGATGGTTGAGTTACTGTATATTGAATATAATGATAGACTATTACTAGTATGAAGGAAAGAAACAGTGAGGGAGTGATCATTCTCCTGTAATGGCACAGGACAAAATCTGCCTGAAAACCGTATTAATTTGGTGGACGGGAATACTAGGAATTCAGTTTGACTCCACCCATGCAATGCCAAAGTTTTTGTCACTGGGAAACCACATTGCTGCATTCATCATTGCATCATTGAGGTAAATGATCTATAATAACCTATTGTTACCTCTTACCTAATTTGAAGCCATGTTTATCAGGCACTTTTTAAAGGAGCACTGACCTCTCTCCATGCATTGATACTTGAGTGTGAATTCATGGGTTTAGTCCGGAAGTAATAATAATAGCAAAAGAGTATTGTCATCTGCTCAAAAGAAGAATGTAGTTGTGAAAGCAAGCTTGGGGTTTTCTGAAGTGAGAGGATTTTATGCTTGTCTTTTAAGTCTCCTTACTTGTTTAATGTCACAGAACATACTCATTGTTGAATTGTCCAGCAGGTATATTTTGTATGTCCTAGGCAATAGGCCACATTATTGCCTGCATAGTTTAAAGGCTGAAATATCTAATATGAATAACTGTATGAAGGTGAGGAAATTTACAGTTGCTATACACTTCTCCTTCTTGTAACTTATGAAGAAAAAATGATAGGTTATGAAATTTTTTTAGACATACAGAAAATAAGGCTTTTAAATTTCATGCTAGAGCAATATGTATGAAATGAGAGTAGGCAGAGCTTGTAAAAAATGTCTATTTTACCAGCACAGTATCAATCACTATGCTCTGCTCCCTAATATCCCAAGAAGTTTATCAGTATTTCAGTGGGAATACAGCAAGTACCTCCACAGTGGTGGAGGTGGTAGTATCTTAATAATAGAAATATTATTGTCCAGATTCTGTAGACAAGCCCTGCAGCTGCTCCTCAGAGGTCAGGGTTCTTGATTTTATGCTTGTTTTGCAGAATTTTTGGAAATTGTGTGTAGTTTATATTCAGCTTTTGTTTGGAGACTGTTAAAAACCTAAGGAACAAAAACTCCTGTTTCTGTAGAAGGCTATCTACATTTGAAGTCCTCTTCCTTTACTTCTTTTCTTCTCACCCCATGCTGCCACCTCTTCCCCATTAACTACTGAAGCAGACCAATTATGTGATCTTCATTGCATGCCTTTACCTAATCAAATCCATAGTGACTTAAATCACTGATGAGGATAATCTTTTTCTCTGACAGGGAAAGTAAATTTAATTAAAGTGTCAATGTTGCCTTATGAAATTATTTTTCTAGAGTATAACAGAGATAACTTCAGACAGCTTAAAAAGCAAACAGTACTTGGCGGTTATTATGATTAAAATGATACTGGAGAAGTCTGTAAAATTTTTTTTTTGCGTCCATAAGTAATAAAAGTTATAAAAGGGTTTGATTTTATAGGACACAAGAATGATTAACATTATTAATAAATCAGTTTAATCAGTGCATAACTCTCTGTGACTCCCAAGATTTTGTTCAGAATGTCCAATCTGTTACTGCTAACTGTGCTGTGAGATTACAGTATAAATACTGTATTTTCCAGGGAGTTTGTATTATTTGTTTACTTTGAAAGTTTATACTCTGGAGTCAGTAATTGCATTTATTTGATTCTTAAGCACAAATGTGCTGTCTCACTTCCTTCCATGCCTTCTCACTTCCTTCCATGCCTTATTTTACTTGCGGCTAAATGAGTTTATATTTTACCTTGATATTTCATACTCCATATATTTGAGAGGAGGAGGAAGGCCTAGGCCCTTATTATAGGTTTTATGGCACCTTGAGTGAGAGTGTCTGGATTTTTGGTAGTAACTGAGTGCCTGAATCACAACTTTGCTCAAGCTGAATTCTGTGAATATCTCTGGTATGTTTGCTGTTTGTGAAAGATATAGTGATCATTTCTTTCATGACTATCTTGCACATACTGTGCAACTTCCAAAAATAATAACAGTTTTTTCAACAGTTACATACATGAATGAATTTCAGATTGTTTCTTTCTCTCATATTTGTCTCATAGCTAAGAAATCTTTCAAGCTTGGATCTACGTCATATCACAGAACTGGACAATGAAACCGTGATGGAAATAGTAAAGAGATGCAAAAACCTTAATTCTCTCAATCTGTGTCTGAACTGGATCATTAATGACAGGTAACTTCATTAGAGCATCCAAAAGCAGTGTAATGCAAATTTAACTAGTTGTGTTAGTTGAGAATAATTCCTCATGGCTTGGGGGTTGGAGGATATTGATTAAAGCAGTGTTTGCTGAGTGCTTGTTCTTGCTTGTTTTGGGTAAATCATCCAGACATCTATTTTGTGGAGTGTTTGCCCATTTGTGTAATGGAGCAAAGTTTAGTTTAGTTATGACTGGATGGCAGCACTGATTTGTTTTATACAGATTTCAGGAGAATGTGCTCTCTACAAAGTGTGGTTGAAGTGTTCAATTGCAATTGATCTGACTCCTTCAGTATGTGTCCAGGATTTAGATAAATTTATATGCACATAAACAATGAAAACCGTTTGACTGCGTAAGCAAAAATAATCTACTTGTGAATTAAAGAGTGGAATTCCTGTATTTCTAGAAAGCAACAAAGTTTTTTGGTTGGTTTTGGGTTGGTGTTTGGTTGGTTTTTTGTTTTTTTTTTTGCAAAGAACTCCAGAATGAGAATGAAAGAATAACTAGGTTATTACCTAGTCTTTTCTTTTTGACCAGAATACCTCCTATCCTGCTGTATTCCAGTCTTAGACCAACTAATTTATTTCAACATTAAGTATGTGGACAAAGATTATGTATAGTTATATCACAGATCAGATAAAAAATAAAAACTGAGAATTTTAAAAGTGAACAGTTTCTTTTAAAGTGAAAAAATTGATCAAAGTCAGTGCCTCAGGGTACACAAGAAGGAATATTAATTACTTCTACTAGACTATGTCATTATAACTGGTGCTTTAAAAAAAAAGGAAAGAAACACTTTTAACAGAGAGGGTTTCTAAAACAGTTTCATATAAACCAGAATAATGTGTTCTAGCAATTGTACTTCTTTCCCATGATTACTTCTTGGGGTTTTTTTGGGTTTTTTTTTTTGATAAGATATGCTTTCAGGATTTTCAAAAGTCATTAAGGGCATACTGTTGTGTAGATGAGTTCAGACTTTGTTGAAAGTGTAGTGTTCTGAAAGTAATAAAGTTGCAGTGCGTTCAATAGGAAGTACCAGTAACTTTTGCCATAACTCCTTTTAGCCTTTAAGGCAGTTTTTTGGATTTGTTGGTTTAGGTCAGACCGTTGATGCAACCTCATTGGTTTTGAAAGCGTTTCGTTGCCTCACATCTTTCTGTCTATAGGACCTTATTTTCACATGCAGAATGAGGTTACTGGAAAATTCTAGGATAAGCTTGAAAAAATAAAAATTAAAATGCAAATGAAAAAAACAGGCAGTTTTCAGGTTTTAATTAAAGTACTTAGAAACATATCCATCTGCTTGAATATTTTGAGTATGGCAATCTGCTAAGTTTGATCCAAACTGCTGTCAAACTGTTCTTGAAAATCCTTTATTAGAATTATTTTAATAATAAGTATATATTTTAATTCTACACATATTACTCTAAAACTTTGCACTGAGTATGGATTATAAGAATTGTGAATCTTAGCAAGGAAAGGAAGCCCTTTCCATCATTGACAGATAATCTGCCTCTGTAAGTAGCTTTTAGTTGTTTATTTTTCTTTCTTAAGGTATTCCATTTCATGTTTTTTTTTCTGATCATACTTGTTAGAACTTACTATAACAATTAAAGTTTGGCAATTTGAATTATCTTCTAGTTAAAAAAGAAAAAAGTGGATTTAGAAAATACTTATTGCCTGTAAAACTTACTCATAAGCAGTTATTTGATAATTCAGATATTTTTGTATTTTAAAAGTGGCAAAACTCCAAATAGTAGCCTGAACTGAATACTAGTCTGAACTCCTAAAAGCTCAATTGAGAATAATGGAAAATTATATAAAAGGAACATGATACAGCTACAGGACTTTATTTGAAGTAAACACCAGTTTAGCAGAATATTTTGAGCGTACTCACTTTGAGAATACAAGTGAGCCTTCAGAAGCTCACAGGACTGTTCAGGTGCTTGGGTTAAAATGCAAATTAGTTCAAAATAAGTAAATTAGTTAATTAATTATTTAAGCTTAACCTTTTTTTTTCTCCTTTTTTTTAAATTTGATGCCATTGGGTGGTTCATAGTCAGAGGGAATGCCTGAGGAGATTCTATGTCTTGATACATTTCCAGTGAATATGAGATAGTAGCAGTCTAATGTTTTTCCTGACTCCTTGTTTGAAAATAAAGGTTAGTTCCACCCCTACCCCACTCCCCACCCCATTATCAAGAGATCCAACTACATATGACTTGTATTCCAGATCTTTTCAAACTTAATAGGACAGTGTTTTGCTCACTTTAGAGTACTGAGGACTAAGGTTTCTTTAAAGCCTTGGAGAACTATTTTGCACCATTCCTTTGTGCATAATATTGTGTGTTAAAGAAAAGGAGAAAGTTTTTAAAATACCGGTATAACTTACAAGAGCTAAGTAGCTCTTAAAGGCAGTTTATTATTGCTTGGCAGAAATAAGTCATTGGTTTTAAAACTGTACTTTAGATTTCATGATTGTTTCTAGAAATCCATTAAAATTCTTTCCCATAAGCAGGAACGTAACTCTGGAACACTTACAGTCCTTTCTTGCTTGTGAGATGGTTTTAGAGTTAATCCTGTAATCATTACATTTCTTCTTAGGTAACTGAAATTTTCAGAGTGTAAGAGCTCAGCTTAGCAGGCACTTGCTCCGATTTTTGATGCTGTGATTCTTCTGCATATGTGAGAATTGAGGAGGATCATTATTTCTGTGTTTTGATTAGATTTCTGTGATTTGATTAGATTAAAAGTTGTGAATTAAGCAATATCATAAAACACCTATTGAAGTAATCTAACGTAATGATTTCTTGTCTACATATTACAGCTCACTGAGAAGCTTCATAAACTGTTTTTCAGACTGTTTGTTTGTTACAGAAACAATCCTACTTCTTTCAAATATGAACAAAACTAAGCTTGCAAATTCTTTTCATATGCATCATGAGTAGATTATATCAAGTCTTTGCAATTTGAAAGGATTGAGTTCTTTGTACATGGTGAGGTGAATAATATACTCTGAAGCTTGCTTTTGGTAACCTTATCCCCTTGAAGTTGTTTTTATGGTCACTGCCCTTGTTCTTTTGAATTTCAATTCATGAAGTAAAAATAGAACATCTAGAAATAAATCTTACGGAGGTTTAAGGAAATGTAGTATGATGTGCTGGCAAAGTTTTCAGGGGTTTAATAGTTTGAGGAACGTCTGTTATTTATTATATCCATAATGATCAGTCTGATTTTTTTAGCAGGCAGTCTAACTTTTTTTTGAGAATCTCATTGCTATGGACTGAGAGTTGCAATTCACTTCAGCATCTGTGTTACATAATTCACCAAAGGGACAGACATTTAAAAGCTATGCAGTGATGGTGAAATTTTAAGAGTGTTACTGCTTGCTTCAGTCATCCTCTTACTAAAATATTTCCTGTAATATTTGTATGAAGGATGTTTGCCAGTCACCACTGTATCTATATTTCTTCTTAGAAACTGGGAACTTAGAATATCTATATTTCTTCTTAGGAATAGTGCAGATAAGGCATTACAGGTGCAGTGAGACTTTTTTGCGCCATGGCACTGCCAGTCACCCAGGATAAGATTCCACCTGCAATACAAAATAATTTGTAATTGGTTTTGTAGTCAAAGGACAGTATTTTCCAACCATTTAAGAACTTTGGTTCTTCCTCTGTAGGTGGTGTTACATGTTCTTGTAATAATGTCTCAAGAGAGCTGTATTTTTTCATGTTATTTCTTTCACACATTATAGGTGACTTTCATAGCAGGTGCTAAGATTTGCAGAGCATCTGGATGTTGTTGAAGGCAGGTTATGGTTGCGACTTGGAGGCTGATATGCACTATCTCCATGGCACATTAAACAGTGGGAATTTTGTTTATTGACCTTGTGCTGGTACCACTTACCATCATTGGACTCCTGGTTAGTGACAGGGGGATGAGAGGCATTAATATGCACCTGCTTTAGCTGTTAGCACTGGTGGAAAACCTGGATGTAGTCTCATTGTTCCATTTCTGAGAAAAATGCTCTTTCTTCTTTTGTGTTTCCATGAAAATCCACTATGGATAAACCAGAGTTTATCCATTGGCAGTGGAATGGGACAGACTACCCATACTGTAATGATTAAGATTTGTTGGTGAGGATTATAGTTGGAGTCCAAGACAGAGGAACTTGAAAATATGGGTATTTCCTAAGGAAATGGAGAGTAGTCAGGAAGTCAGTATACAAAAGAAATTCAGTTGGATGCGTTGAGGATGGAGTGCTGAAGATTATTTCAGCAGGAGATTAGCTCACTGTGTTTAGTCCCAGAGCTGCTGGTATATGTGAATGCTCCAACATTTCATTAGCAGACATGAGCATTACAATAGTAGCTCAGTTCTTTACAGTGTATTTTTAATAAAATTCAAGATTAGTGAAAACTAGAATTATTTTCTGGAAAAAATAAGAGAAAAATTTTCTCCTCCTGAAATTGAGAGTCTCTGCATATTTGATGTTTATTTCAATGAAATATTTTATTTTAATGAATTTGCTTCCAAAGGAAAAATTCAAGGCTTTCATCTTGCGTATGTTTTTCCTAATCAAAAATGTCCATTTTAACTGTGATGACTACAATGCAAATTTTAGTATTAGCATCTTAGTATTCATCACTTTAGATATGACTGCAGTTGCAATGTTCTTCAAGAGCATTAGTACTTATTCTTGGAATTTTGTCTAATCTGGACTTGTAGATATGGTAAGGTCTTCCAGAAAATAACCATACTTTTATACAATATTTGTAATGAAGCATTCTAGGTGAATAGTACCATTTCTTAATTCTAATTTAATTTCATCTATTCCAAGTTATCTGGAAGATGATCTACTTAGAGTTCTCTGCAGATTTATGAGATGTTTAGTCAGCTACATTAAAAACTTGAACTCAATAAAAACTGAAAGAATGTAACACAAATCAATTTTACTTTTAAAATTACTTATTATTTTGAATGTCATACTTTTTAATTAAATTTAGAAGAAAATTTGCTTCACCCTGCAGTGTTTTGTGAAATTATTTGAGACTGACTGTCAAGTTTTCTTTTTCATTCAGAACAAAGCATAGAAGTTGGACAAAGAATATACCTAAGCATGGCAATTTTCTTTGTTGACTTTAAATTCTGAGTCTTGTATTTATTTTTTTAATGATTAAGGAAAAATAAAAATAATAATTAAAAAACAAACAAACAAACAAACAACAAAAAAAAAAAACCACAAAAAACCCCAAAACCCAAACCCTTTGTGATTAGTTCAGAGCAGTAGGATAAAGTTAAAAGAGACCCCCACACAGGAGCAGGGGAAGAGCATGAGAAGAAAGGAGCAACAGAGATAAGTATTGTGGACTGACTGCAACCTGCATTACACATTATTCTTTCTGGGAGAAAAGGGGAGGGAGCTGGGAGTAAACTTTGCCCAGCAAAAAATGGCAGCTGAGTGTTCTTAAGTTTGTACTTATTTTTCATTATCCTGCTCTGTCTAATTGGCAACTAGATCAGTTTTTCCAAACTAAGTCTGTTTTGCATAGGTGGCAAGTGATCTTCTAATCCTTATCTAGACCTACAGGCCTTTTTCATCTTATTTTTTTCCTCAGTTCTGCTGAGGAGGTGAGCTGAGAAGTGGCTGGGTGCCCACCTGTCAGGAATTTAAGGTATCCTTACCACCCTGTCCCACACTTTTATCCTCTCCTGCGCAAACTACCCAGTGTATATCCTACCCATGGCCTGCAGTTCTTCAAGGACTGCTCCAGTGTGGTTTTTTTCCATGGGGTACAGTTCATAAAGAACAGGCTTCTCCAAGCATGGATCCCCCAAAGCTCAGTTTTTTGTGATTCTGTGAACACCAAGGTAGCATTTATTTTGCAGTGTTTCCTTTGGTAGACTGGGGAGTTGTCACTCATACCTTATTTTAGTGAAGTGGTATCTTACATAATTAAGTTTTTGGACTTGTGTGAGAATGGCATCTTTCATGCCCATGAGTGCAGGATAAACTTCCTTCAGAATCAAGCAGTGGCTGTATATTTGTGCCATTCTGGGTATCTTTGTTTTAAATGTTTTCTTACTTGTCAGTGCAATGGAAAAAGAATGTGGATTATGTTTCCACATGTATCTTGGCAGCTACCCCAGAAATCACTAACCTTAGCAATGTTAGTCGTCCTTTCAGCTTCTATTAACATGCCCCAAACCCACATTATAAAGGTTTCTGGGAACTGTTTCTTCAGCATTGTTATCAAATAAATTAATTTTTACAAACATTTGATTAAAACAGATTTCTCTTGTACTATCTGCAGAGTTTAACAAATGATAAATATCAGAATGCAGTTTATATAAGTGTAACTTTCCATTTATTGATGTTTTAGCTTGCTAATTCTACTTATCTTTATAACAGAGATAAAGTTGGTATTAAATAGATTTTTAGGGACCATTTTTTGGTGGAAATGGATGTTATCAGAGAGAGTAAAACTTTCAAGCTCTTGTCATTATTTGCTATGCTTTTATCTGTCTTAACTTGAAAAATGGGAAAAACAGTCCACTGTTGTCACACTGCTGAAATGTATGATAAATGATGGTCTGTAAATACTGAAAATATGAGGAGGGTGATTAAGTCTGACAATTCTTGTGTAAAAAACTTGAGATGATAAATATCTCCTGTGATTAGTGGGTAATTTAGTGCAAGAGACTATCATCAACCTAAAAATTTTTATGAGTTGTGGCATAAAAAAAACATTCTGCGAGATAGGTATGCACTTGTTAATCCAAAGGAGAATTTTCTTAAACTTAGTTGCTAATAATTAAAAATGGCAGACTCGACACAAAAATGTGGCTTGATGATTTTCTGTAATTCCTTACAGAAATGAAGAAAGTGCAATGCTCCCTGAAGGCATGGACAGTGTGTTATTAATCTGATTCCTCAGTGCATCATGAAAACTGAAAGGTTTTGTGTATATATATCATTTCTGTACACATAAAATACTTCCAGTGTTATAATTTAAAGCAGTACAGAAAAAAAAAAAAAAAATCCAACCTACCAAGGCTCAGAAAAGAAGATGTAGTCTTTATTGCAATTACTGTTATATTCTGAGGTTGTGAGCTATAATTCACCATATATGAATAGACATGAATAGACACAGTACTTGAAAAGATGAGAGAAAAAGGAATGGGTTTTCCAATGATTTAGAGCACTGACTGTATTGTTTAGAGCCTGTCAGAATATCCAGTATAAATACCATCTGGAGGGAACATAGCCATGTTCTAAATCCACTTTAGACAATTTCCGGCTGCATGGCTTCTAAGCTTAAAATGAAAAAAAAATGCATATTATTTGATTTTTTTTTTCTTTGTGTGTGTGGGCATAAACTCATCTTACGGTGGGTTCATGCAGTCATATAAAACAGGAAATATGTCAGATGCTGCATACAAATTATCTTCAGCCCTGATTAGGTTACTCAGTGATTCCTGATTTTCTTTTATTAAAACCAAAGAAGGCTGGTATATTCCAAATTTTCTGTGATGTTAAATGTAGGGATATTTTGTGTTTAGAATTCAAGATTTACCAATAGGTACTGATTTATAAAGGATACAGGAATTTATTGTACCTTTGAAAAGCTGTAGTCAGCTTGAAGAGGAAGATGGGGATGAAGTGGAAGTTGAGCTGACGGAATAACTGTCAGCTCAGAGAATGAATAACTTGGTAGTTCTGAAAGTGCAGTAGTGATGTAATGAGAAAAATAAACAGTAACCTAAAGTTGTGATCACAGTGATGCCTATAGTTGGGGGAAAAACAGGTAAGCAACACAAAGAATGTGTCTCTTTGCTTGATATCTTAATTACTTCTGTTCATACCTTGTGATTGTGAATTGCTGTTTTTCAGAACCATGGTGAAGTGGTCTGAGACTTCATTCAGTCCATACATCTAGTTTTTAGTCTCATGGAGTAGAGAAGAAACTGCTAAATACTCACCTTGATGTGTCTGAAGGGAGCCATGACTCAGCCTACTTGTCAAGCTAGCTTTCAGAGGGGCAGAGTGTTTCCAGGCCTCACAGTTCTATACAGACAGAAAAGACAGCAAAAGTCTTGCCCATATTAAATATAGCCCAAATTTTTTACTGTCAAATACATTTATATCTCATTTACAATTTCTAGAACTTCTGTCATTCTGGCACGCTGAGAGTGCTATGTCCATTTCTTTCTCCCCAGCACAAGAAAGACATGGACATACTGGATAGAGTCTTGCAAATGACCATAAATAAGATGAAGGGATTTGAGCAGCTGTCCTGTGAGGGCAGGCTGAGAGAACTGGGGCTGTTCAGCCTGGAGAACAGAAAGTTCAATGTGCATAAACACATGAAACAAGGGAGCAAAGAGAACAGAGATAGTCCCTTTCCAATGGTGCCCAGTGACAGGTGGTAGGCAAACACTGAAGCACAGGTGGTTCTCTCTGAATATCTGAAAACATTTATTCACTGTGATGGTGACTGACTACACTGGCACAGGTTGCCCAGAGAGGCTGTGGAGTCTTCCTCCTTAAAGACAAGGATTCTAGGTGCTTTCCAGGCCTCTGCCAAACTTATCCATTCTTTAACTCTCATACGAACTTTTTCTGTTGGTTTTTGTTTTGGCTGTTAAGACAGGTGGAGATAGATGAAGCAAGGTTCACCATCTCCTTGCCATCTTCCTTTCTTGCTTCTGATTTTTCAAAGTTTGTTATGACGTGTTTGGACAGACCGTTATCTCCTAATTCTGGAAAATGTATTAGTCAAGGAGGTCCTAGAGAAGGCCCACAAGGAATGTGAGATATATTGATACCATCATCATTGATGTTAATGCTTACAGTGAAGAGTCAAAAAATTAATGTTTTGCCTTCATTCTATCCATGTCTTTCCAGTACAAATTACCTCCTCCTACTCAGTTTTATTTCTTGTCTTAATTGGCCATCCCCTTCAGACTTTATCTGATAAACTCTAATTTATCTAGCCTGTGGCATTTAGCAGATGGTTATGAGCCTGTGGTAGTCAGAGTGTTAAGAGTAATTCCTAATAATGTGCATTGGAACAAATTTGCCAAGTTCCAGTCACTCCAGACTGAGGTTTGTAATCTGCTCCCTTGCAGCACAGCATCAAAAACTTTGTTTCCAAAGACTGTGGTTGTTTTCTGTATTTGTTGCCATCCCCCGTCCTTGCAACACATCCCAGAGCATGAGATAGAGTCGACAGGACTTTCTATCTTGTTTCCAAAGGAGTTAAAACAAAACTAATTTACCTGCGCTCAGTTCTTTATATTTCAGATTTTCATGCTTTTTTCTCAGTTATCTTAGAACATTTTTATAGGTAGTTGTTGCCTTTGACATGATCATTTTTTCTGATGAAAATCCCATCTGTGCTTAGCTGCTTAGTTGCACACAGGAAAAGAAACCTTTGCTTTCTTGGATCTGCTTAGTTCTACACACTAGTACTTCTACTACTTTGAGAAAAGTACCTGTTTCCTCTTCACATGCTGTAGCTAGCCTGATTTACCAACACCTGCCAGCTTGTCATTAATAGAGGTGTTTCAATGAAGTATATGAATCCCTAGTAAATGAAAAATACTCCTAATAAAGAGGATTGTCTGGAGGCGAAACACTGCCAGTAGTGTTTTCCTGAAACACTGCCAGTAGTGTTTTCCTGACTTCTTCCTTAAGTTTCCTACATAGGGAAGGCAAGTTACAATGAAATATTAACCTACCTGGAAAGCTTTGTGGAGAGTCTGTGAATAATAAAATAAAAAAGATTGGTCTTTTGTTCACTTTTAGGAAAAAGAAATAGAAATGACAGGTCAATAATGATTAATACTTTAGTTCCTTTCTGATAAAATTAACTAATGTACTTCTAAATGAACATTTAATAGAAGTCAGCAGAACTACAAGTCATACATGATACATGATACATCTGGTTTCACACACAAAAAAATTGTGTGTTAAAGTACACCTTACACTTGTTATTTGAGATCAGTGCAGTTATAATTTCAGAATTATTTTGATTTTTAAAATATATTTTATTACTTTTCTTTAAAAAATAATGTATCTTGAAGTTTATGCTTTTGCCTTTTTATTTCATTTTTTGTATGTAAATGTACACATACATATATACTCTCTTGATCGGTGATAACAGATGTTTGCATATGAGTAGGTCTGCTAAAGGTATTGTATGAATGCTTTCTATTTAGGGAAGTCTTAAGACTTAAGAAGACTTAGGGAAGTCTTAAGAGTTACATCTAGGCAAGTTTCTAAGTCTGATTTATTATAATTTGTTACTTGAGGAGTAACAGTAGTATTTTTTTTGCTGGAACCATAGTACATTTCAGTCAGACTTTACCAAGAGTTAGTGATGTTAAACTTTTTGTTTCAAAACCTGAGGCTCGATGCAGCATCTAAAAAGCCTGTCTACCAGGAGTATTATCAACTGCTTGTGGACCCTGCCCAGTGCAGAATAAAACAGAACCCAAAGGCTAGTTATTGCTCTCCATCTACTGTTGAACTATGGGAATTAGTTTTTAAAACTGAATTTCATACTCACAGGTGTGTATAGTGGATTATCTATAAATTGTTCTACCCTCCTCTTAAACTTTTCAGATACATATTGCTATTAGCTTAACTTTATTAGGAGTTAATACAGTTCAGCCAATTCATGTTTCTACACTCTTTCAAAGTCCTTTTCAATACTACTGAAGTTGCACAGTTTATTTCAGTCTGGAAAATCAAGCATGAGCTGATATATAAAAGGGAAAAAATATCAAGCCATACTAAATTGGAAGGGTAAATTCAGAAGATACATTTGATTTGCACAATACTAACAGAACACAAAAGGCCTTTTTATAGCCCTCAATTAATTCTATGTTTGGTATATAAAATAGATTAATTCCAACATATTTTCAACATGTTTATAAATTATACATTAATCGACTTAGGATCTAACAAACTTAATTTTTTTGTGGTTCTGATTAGTGTCACTGAGAATTCTTGAAATATTTGTGTCCTTATTGAATTGATTAAGGTAAATTTTACTCATGAAGTCTAGATACCTTTCTATTGCATAAATTGCTTTTCTGTTCTGCTCTTGGGAGCTTTTTATCAACAGGGCGTAACAATATGCTTGTTAGGCTGAAATATGTACAAGATATTACTGAGAAAGGCCTGTCAGATGCCATACAAATATTTATTTGGTCTTTTCAGATTCTGAAAATACTTGCCTACTGTGAATACATTACTTAAAGCGGAAGATCTTACCCTGTATAGTTTTTTTTTCTTCCAATCTATGTACTTCTTGGCTGATAGTTTTCAGAGGTTTCTTTTTTACATCTCTGTATGTAGTGGTTTTGATTTCTTTTAAAGTGGTCCTTTAAATTTTGACATATGTAGGCTGTATTGTGAGACTGCTTTTCCTCACATATATGATATATTTCATACATGTATAAAATATATATCCATTTGCTACGGTTGCTTAAAGAAAGTGGTTTTCTAATCCGTATTGCAAACTGTAGTCCCATTTCTACTTTCAGACATAATAATTATTACCCAGCAGAATTTAACTTAGAAAATTTGTGCCATCCTTTAGCATTTCAGCAAGGCAAAAATAAAAAGTGCATGCTCAAGCTTTCATCCATTAATTGTCTTCTGGCCTGGGGGACCATGTCAGGAGTTTTAGATGATAAAATTCCTGGGGCAGCCGGAGAAAGAAGAAAATACTTCTACATTGCTTAGTTGTGCACAGTGGCCTCCATTTGGATTGCTTTCCTGCCTGTTTCTGATCTCTTGTTGATGACAGTAGCAACAGAACTGCCAATAATTATTGTAGCTTGGAGCTGACTGTAGTGGATGCTCTTGATTTTACATAATAGCAAGAGTAGCTCAGAAATTTCAGGTTATATTCAACCCTCAATTCAGCATAAAAACACAAAAATCCATTCTGTTTTGCAACTGTATAAACTTCGAAGAAAAATAATGTTGGTTTGGGTTTGTTTTGGTTTTACATTTAGCTTTCAGAATTCAAAAGAAGAGAATTGAAATACAAGTAAAAACTAGTTTTTATAGTAATATCTTACTCATGAATCTCCTTACCTGTGATGCTGAACAATTGCATGTTTCAAGGGCTACAGGGAGAAAGAAATAAGTTTTAGTTACTTCAGCTAGGCATCACCTCTCAGCTTACAGTATTTCAAAATTCACTGGTGGTGTAGCTTACATAGGTAACCCAGCTATATTCAAGTTGAAAAACAGCATTCACTTGTGATATGTTTGTAAATGTCTAGAAACAAAAGTAGCACAAAATCCCTCCACTTTTACAAAAAAAAAAAAAAAAAAAAAAAAATCTTCCTCAGTGAGGTGATGTTTTACAATTTTCTCCATAAAGGTTTCATCATTCAATGGAGTGCTTTAATTTTTTTCCTGGAATTTCAAAATATTTTTTGCATTGAAATATTAAATGCAGGGTAATGTCTGTATATATAAAGGTGTATATATTTGTGCATATTATGCAGAGTTTGTTCAGGAACATCAAAATGAATTTTTTTACAGAATCTTCCATAAAGGATGTGTGTTTCAACATAGAGGTTTTACTGATAAATGTACAGTTTCCAGACTTAGTCTAGAAATATGATGAAACTTAATCATATATTATAAAGTCTATATTATGAACTTAGTCTTAAAAAACTGATACAATTTTCCCAAGCTACTTGTAACATTACTTTTTAAAAGAGGATTCAAATCCTGGTAACACACATTCTATAAGAGATTAATTTCAATGTTTTTCAACATTACTGGTAGCTGTGCATTTCTATCTTGTGAAAAAATCCCTATACTAAAACAAGATACTCTGCAATTTCCCATCAACAGTTATGGGCATTTTGAATAATAGCTCAGCACAAAGAGTTTTGTAGTTTTGTTACCTCATCTTTGGAGGTGGACAGTAAATACCTGCAGAGAAGAGGAAGAGGGAATGAAAAACAAGGAGACAGCTCTATTACTGATTTGTCTGATTTAAAAATCCAAATATTATGAATTGTTGAGTACTTTTGATATGCAGAGGTGGTTTGGAATGTCTGTATAAAAGTATCTAGTTTACTGCTTACAATGGAGGGGCGCTAAGTGAGCCAAAATTTAAGCGAAAGTATGAATTGTCATCAAAAAATACGGTAATAGTGAAGGACATAAATGTTCATTTAGGACCCAGTATGGAGGAGCTCAAGGGATTTAAAATAGTTCTAATATTTCGTTTCTATAGTTGTCACTTTTAATTCATTGAAGTACATGATTTAAACAAATTTTTTTCACTCTAGCTTTCACTCATGTATGCAAGTGTGAAATACTGATCTGATGTAACATCAGCATGAAAAGTTGATTAAAGTCTGATATTTCTGCTTTTGCATATTATAATGATAGGGGTGACTATTTGCCTAATTGGTCTACTTTAGTTACAATTATAGAGAAAAGGTCAATCTAATCATGGTCAATTAAACTGCAAAAGAAAACTTGTTTTGTAGCCCTGAAGAACAATTACGTTAATTTTATGCTGTTCATCAGTGTATAACACAAGTGCTAGGATGTATAAATCTTATCTTTTATGGAATTACAACAGACTTGTTCTATTACAGGCACTTGGTGCTGCTGAGTACAGATAACATTAAGTACTCTCCGTTAATGCATGTTCTTTCATTGTCTCATGTTTCTCAAGATTTGTGTGCCATAAAATCTAGCTGCTTTAATAAATAGAAGTGGATATGCCAGAGTGCAATTTGACCCTTCTATTTTCACACAGTGAAGATATAATGAGTGACAGAAAAAGATCTTTAGCTACAAAAGCTGTTATATTGTTGGCATCAACTTTAGCAAATGTAGTAATGTCAAATATTTAAATACTTAGGCTGAATTTGGTGGTATAGTACATATACAAAATAGTACAGTGGTATCTTAACTGTGACACTTCTTTTTTCTACTTTCTTTTCTTTCCCTCCTCTTTTTCCTTTACTCTTGGTCCTCATCAAGATACACACATAAAACAGAGGTCAGTTATAAGAATAATTCCATATAAGTACAGTCCTGACACATCTGTTAGGTGTGGTTAAGTTTCTATAGGTTGTACTGAAGATGTGCTTTGCACTAAGAAATTGGTTTTACTCAAAAAATGCTTCAAGGACTGTCAAGGTATGGCAAAATTTTACATGCATATTTTGTTCTTATTCAAAGAATCAACAAAACAAGGATATATTTTTGTTAATACTCATATCTGGAAATACCCTAAGAGAAAACTTGAGTCTTTCATTACACCTCTTAAAAAAAGGTTCTCACTTTTTCAGACCACAGTATGTGGTGTTGCCACCACCTCATAGAGCTGTGCATATCAAATGGGACATTGAATCAATATTAATTACAAAAAAGAAAAGGCAATTTAGAAATTGACTTAACATCTCAATTACACCTTTAGCATAATGAGTTATTTTGTTAACATAGGAACAGAGGAAATGAGAACATAGGAAATGTACTGTTGAAAGACTAATTGCTTTTGGGGCACACTCTCTGTCAGTAGGCTGGAGGTACTTAAAGAGATATTCATACCTGTGGAGGTATCAAAAATACCTAGAAGGCAAATCAGCAAATACCAAGATACTATATTTAGAAAGAGGGTGTAGATAAGTAACAAGAGACAGAGGCATAGACAGCTGCTTGTGGCCGGTCCCTGAACAGTCTGCTGATTTTTTTTAATCTATATGTGTAGATTGGCATAGTTCAAAAGAACATTGACTGCAAGTCCTAACAGGCTTGTCCTAGGGTGGCATTTAGGGGTGTCCTCCCTAAATTTGCCCTAAACCATAGCTCTTCATGTATTCCTCAACAACCTGACCTTGGTATATTTGATTAAAGCAAGCTTTGAACTTACTTTAGCATTCCATAATTGGTTTTATTTTGAAACAAAGTTTTTGAAAAGTAATGTGGGGGTTTTTTGATCACTTTCTAGGTCAGGGGGAAATCTTGAAAGCACAAGTCAGTGGTAGCTAGACTCTGATTATCTCTGTTTCCAAACTCTGTGTACTTCTAGATATCATCTTTTCTTGGTTGTGTTGATGTCTTTGTTCTGATTTAAAGAAAGAAAACAGCGAACTGATGAGATCTAATAGTCTATTAGTAGGAGCTATGCCTCAGAATTGCAGGTATTGTGAATATGAAGGAGTAGAGTGAAAGCCTCATCATCTCATCTCATCTCATCTCATCTCATCTCATCTCATCTCATCTC
>JAIXNV010000025.1:11439277-11454352 GCA_020917445.1 Riparia riparia | reverse complement strand
CATCTCATCTCATCTCATCTCATCTCATCTCATCTCATCTCATCTCAATCTCTGTATTTTTCAAAATAAAGAATAAACTGATAGTATGTGGGGCTACATTCTGTGTCTAGATATTTATGTTTGTATTAATTTACTTTGCAAGTGAAACTACAGTTGTTTATCCCATTCGTCCTATGTCTATGTTATCATCTGATTACAGAGTCAAACATTCAGGCAGAGAAGCAGAAAGCTCTAGAAAAACAGTGGAGGGAGAAGAATGGTGTCTGGGCTTGGAGTCTCTGTGACCGTTGCACTTCTCTGTTCTGTTGAAAACAAGGGACAAGATGGAAGCTATTGAACTGATTGTCATTTCATAACCTTTGATAGGTCAAAGTATGTAGGATATTTGCTGTTTGGAGGCTTTGACTGATCTTTTAAAATTTTTCCATTATGCAAGTATGTTTCTGAGTTTGGCAAAGGAGGAGAACCTGGATGCCTGCCATGCTTGTCTTGAGCTCTTGATATGCACAGCAGGATACTGGACTTTGAAGGAGGGACTGATGGATTGAGACACTGAAATTCACAGTCTGAAACAGTGTTGTACATGATATCCAGTAGTTCAAGTTTGGCCCACACATTTTGCTACATATTCTTTGTTAAATAACATATGCTGTGAAGTTATGAAAGAACAGTTTACATTTTAATTAGTTTCACATTAGATGGCAAGTACGTTAGGAAGATTTTGTTTTAAGCATAATCCTCTATTGCAAACAGAGTTTTATACTTAAGAAAATGAAGCATTATGTATTTATTTGCATAATAGATTGGTTTAAAAAAGAAAATTTAGAAATGCTGAGATATTTGGAAAACTGTATGGCACTGTGAATAAAGTGTCTGAGTTGAGTGCTATTTTAAGCTTTATTGTTAATGTCTTGTTTTTTTAAGTTCTCAATGATCCTATTTATTCCTTTACAAAATAATAATAAGAAACTATCTCTTTAAGGACTACTAATTAAAATGTCTCCTATTTACTTCAAAGCACAGATAAAGTGAAGGGTAACTGTCCCTTGTATAAATTGGGAATTGAATTTAAGCTATATTTCAGTACCTCGTAATTTGAATATGTCTTAAAATTTAAACATCTACTACCATACATCAGACTTGCAGTATTTGCAATTCTGCAGGATTCTTTTAGTATAATGAAAAAAACCTAAAAGAAGTCTAGTATCATTTTTTTATAAAGACAGTATTTTATAGATTTGAGATTTAGTGTATTCATTATTTTATATTTGCTGTGCTTCTCAGAAGGAATAAGAATCTGTTAAATACATGGAGAAGGAGGTCAGAATATATTATTTGCTGCTGTTGCACTGGGAACTTTAATACTTAACAGAAGTTGAGATTTGTAGCTATAGTATTCTGCTTCAAGGGACATAGTGCTTGATTTCTTGGGAAGTTTCTTCATGGGTAGTCTTGTCACATTCATTTCTTCCTCAAGCAGCAAAAGGGGGGCTAAGTTGTTTATTTATTCATAAGAAGACTAGTCTAGCTGATATTTGTAAATCCAATTTTTATATCCATCAGAATGAGGTTAACATCATCTTTCTTTCACTTTAGAATCTTACTCTTTTTCCATGAATTTTGTGTTCTTAATTTGAACCTAGGCTGCTGTCATATATTGAAAGAGACTGGGGAGAGATCATCAGTCATTTGTTATTTGAATGCATATCTTCTAGGTGTATATAAAATTACAACTGTTGAAATCTTTGGGTGATGCAAGAAGGAGAGAGGTAGTAAATAACACTGAAGATAGACTGTTGATGCCAAACAATCTAGACTATTTTAGTGAACTAAGATAATGCTGGGAAAAATGCATTTCAGTATAGCCATATACAAAATTGTATACTGAGTAACATAAAATGCAGAATATACCCACACAATGGGAAAAGAGTTACAACTTTGAGAATAATGATTCTCAAACAGATTTAGGGATTATGAAGAGTAGAATGAACTCACACTATCTAAGCATGGCAAAACAGCATTTGTTGAGAACGCCTGGGGTAGAGAAACTTATTTAATCTTTGCGTACACCCTTAAAAATTATAATATCACAGCATCCATAGTAATATTTTTTTAAGTAAGGAATATGGTCTTACAGCTAAAAAAAAAAAATCAAAGACAATTGACTTGCAAAGAAGTGTAGAAGAATTTTAAGATAACGGCTGGCAACATTTTAAAATCTGTAACTAAGAATGAAATAACTTGCATTTGAAAATAGACATATCTGAAATGAAATACATTTTAAATAGTATGTCTTAGAATGAGTTACAAAAAAAAAGTGATTTCTGCTTGCTTTCCCTCCCACCACCCCTCCCAGCTCCAGATTGTAAATGATGTATTTTAACTTTTCCAGAAACCACTGACTTGCTGCAAACACTATCATTAGAATAGGATCATTCAGCCTGGACCTCAGAGGTCTCCTCTGCTCACAGCAGGATCTGCTGTGAGCCCAGACCAGGACACAGATATCAAAGTCTCCAAGGATGAGGTCTGCACAACCTCTCTGTGCCACTGCTTGGCAGTCCTCATGGGCAAAAAGTCTGAAGCACACGTCCAATTTGAAACTCTTGTTTCAAATTATACACATTTTTCCCCATTCTGCCAGCATGTATCACTGTTGGAACCTCACTTTGACTTGAAGACCTTGCAGGTAAAGGAAAGCTGTTTTATGTGCCCCCAAACCACTTTTCTAGACTGAAAATTCTCCTCTGCCTCTCAGTAGGGCCTGTGTTCCAGCCTCAGACCATTGTGGAGGGATAATGCTGACCTTCTTTAGACCCGAGTACACTGCTGACTCATGTGCATTTTGCTGCTTTCCAAGATACCAAGTCCTTTTTTGCATAACTTTTTCCCACCCAGCTGGTTCACAGGCTGTCCTTCCCCTTCCAGACAAGTGCAGACAAAGATCGTAGAATGGTTTGGGTTGGAAGAGACCTTTAAAGTACTTCTAGTCCAACCTCCCTGCCATGAGTGGAGGTCTTCAACCAGATCAGATTGCTCAGAGTTCTGTCCAATCTGATCTCCAATGTTTCAAGGGATGGGGCATCTCCTGTCTCTCTGGGAAACCTGTGCCAGTGCTCCACCACCCCCACTGTAAAAAAATTTCCTTATCTCTAAATTAACCATCTCTTACTTTAAAGCCCTTTGTTTTATCATAAGAAGTCCCGCTGAAATGTTTGTCCACATCTCTCTTGTAAGTACTGAAAGGCCACAGAAGGGTCTCCCTAGAGCCTTTTCTTCTTGACACCACTTGTCACTGATGCACAGCGGGGCTCTGAGCCATTGACTGTTGTCCTCTGGATACGACTCTAGATTTCAGACTTATTTAGTGAGGTGTTTTCATTGTTGTTGGGAGATTGAAGAGACGAGGTTCCCATGGCTTGCATCAAGAAGCCAATTTTATTGAACACACTGCTGATTTATATGCCTTACAAGCCTGACAACAATATCTATGTTTCTTAGTAACATTGCTTAGCTATGGGCTAGTACAGACTTGTACATGTGGTTTTCTTCATGAGACTAGACGACCGCCAATGGCAAAAGGAAAGAGTCTGTTCTCTATCACCGGGTTGGATATATCAGCTTTTATTCTTTAGTCCTTGCCTGCTTCTTCCCGATGGCTTGCCGGTGCCAGAGAGACCTCGCCCCCGCCCCCCCCTTTGTCGGGACTTCTTCCCCAGGGGGCAGGGCCCAGAGGCAGGGACAAGACACTACCCCAAAAAGGGAGTGGAGGGAGTGGAACAGAGTTAGGTTACATTTTGGTATGGGGGATGGGCACTGCTGGGCAAGGACACACCACATGATACAGAGAAAAGGCATTGCAACATTTCCCCTTTTCTTATTAAATTAAGAAGGAGGAAGGCTTGGTTCATGGGAGATGCTCAGAGTTTGGACCTTGAGTACCTTTAAAGTTGCAGAAGAAAAATGACCTTTAGTGCAAACGAACTGTTTAAAAAACACTGTTAAGGAATAATGATAATTAGAAGGAGAAGGTTCGGTGCTTTCTCCTCCTCCAGGCAGCACTGCCCACTTGTGGGGCCTCTGCAGGTGGTTTTGCAGTTTTAGGGATGAAAGGTTTCACCCACTTGGCTGGTACCCACTTGGGATCTGAGGGAACGGACACGCAGGCATACCCACGACCTCAGGTGATGAGATCATGAGGACCCTCTGTTTCCCTGGTTGCTGGATCCTTTACCATTACTGGTGGCTTTACTTTCAGCTGCAGTTGGCAGTTTCCTCTGAAATGGCACACAATTGGTGCTGACCTGCTGGGGAGTAGGGGATGCCTGTTTTGTGCTCTACTTCCCATTGCTGCAGGAAGCTTCTGAACTCCTTGCATGTGTACGTGGGTCCATTATCAGTTTTTATTGATTTGGGGATGCCCAGGAAGGAGAAAGTGTATATTAGGTGTTTCATGGCATCACTAGACTTCTCCCATGTGTGGGCAGAGGCATAGACAGCTCCAGAAAAGGTGTCTACATACATGGACATGGACATACCTTTGCCTACCAAAGGACATGATGTGACTCATGTCCGTCTGCCATACCTCACAGCTGTTCAATCCCCTGGGGCTTGCTCCTGCACTCAGGGCTGGGAGTGCGTGTTGCTGGCATGAGGGATACATTGACACAATTGCTCGAGGCTGTTCCTGAGTTAGGTGGAACTGGCGGACAAGGCCTGGTGCATTCTGGTGAAAAAGCTGATGGCTGATTTTGGATTGTCCAAAGATGTCTGGGAGTGGGGCCGTCTCCACAGGCGCAGCAAGAGCATCAGCCCTTCTGTTGCCCTCGGCTATGAATCCTGGTAAATCAGTGTGTGATCTGATGTGCATCACATAAAATTGTTGTTCTTGGTGGGAGATCAGATTTACTAGTTTTGAGAGCAAGTTGAAAAGTGCAGTGTTGGAGAACTCACTCAATACAACTTGTTTAGCTCTGGATACTACACCTGCTACCTAGGCCGAATCTGTGACCAAATTGAATGGTTCAGGAAACTTTTCAAAAGCTCTAACAAACTGCAGCCAACTGCTACCAACTCCCTCCACCTTGACAATTATCTTTTTCCCACTGCTGAGTTTGAGGATTTTTCCATGTTATTACTGATTTATGAGATGTTCCAATGCATCTGTAAAAATGGTTAAAGCCTTTAAAGGCCTCCTGCTCTGAACGCTTTTTAATGACAATTTGAACTGAATTTGTTCTCTAAATAATTTGTAAGCAGGCCGATGAATGGAAATTTGACCTGTGTAGCTATCCAGAGCAAACTGCAAAGCTTCATTTTCATGAATCAGGTGCTCCAACATTGCTTTCGTGATTTGGCCCAAGTTCATCTCAACTGCGATGTGAATACACTCAGAGTCACATCCTGCCAACTCCCTGATCTGGGCCCTGGCTTTCTGGATCAATTCTGCTACCAGTTCCTGTGGCCTGGTCATTCTTTTTCTACTTGCCCGGCCACATTTTGCAGTTCCCAATGTGAGGGCCACATCCTTTCTGGTACAATCGTTACATCCGTGCCTGTGTCCAAAACCCCTTTGAGGTTTATTACTTCCCCACGGTGACGGACCTCACACCCTATTATGAGTTTGTCCCTCCCAATAACTCGTGTTTGGGGCAAACCTCAAGGTGTTTGTTCCTTGTGCTGTTTTTTCCAGGGAATGGATCAGGTGCTGGAATTGCCTGAGCTATTATCTGCCCCTTAGGCAGAAACAAGGGTGGGCAGACATAGCGCAGCCAGAGAACTAGTTGTTTAGGGTTTGATGAGGCAAGACCCGGAAGGATCTCGATCTCTCTCGGTGTCTACTTGGTGTCCCCGAGGATGACCTAATTACTGCCAACGTGTTGCCAGGAGCCTAGCGCTTGGAGATCCAATGAACCTAAATGCCAGTCTGTGTCACTTAGGTGCAAGGATTCTGTCAGTTGTAACCTAAAAGCCTTTTGGAGACATTCTGTGGTTAGACTGGGTCTGCTCACATCATGATCTGAAAGGGTCACATCTGGTGACTTCTGCTGAAAGGTAGAACTGGTTATAACAGGATTAGTTAATTTAATATTTGCATTTTCTAGTTTTTTCTCCCCCCCTCCTCGGATTTGCCATATTTATGTTGGCATGCTGGGCAAGTAAGCGCTGAAATTTTAGTTTTTTTGAAAAATTCCCTTTGAATTCTTGAGACCTCCTGCCCCCATTGTCCCAAAAGTCCAGAAATTGCTTCTTTAAAGGGCATTGAGATGCCCGATGTCCAGCCTGATCACACAGGAGGCACGTCATTCTTCTCTTGGGTGGTGGCTGTGGCACAGGCACAGGGGGCATGGCGTCTGCTGCCACAGCTCTTTGCAGTGGTCTGAATGCATCTCTGGAACTGTGGTTTAGGTGAGCTGTCATGAAGGGAACTTTCTGGATACACACGTGGAGCATGTCATCCAAGGTTCAAGGGCAGGCTGAGGATGGCTGCCTTGCACTGTTCGTTTGCATTGGTCAGTGCCATCTCCTCCAGGACCTGTTCTTGGGCTCCTTCATTCATAACCTTAACTCGATAACTCGGGTTAATTGCTCAACAAACGTTACAAAAGGTTCTGATGGAAGCTGCTTTATTTTACTGTAAGGTTGGAAGGATCCATCGGGCTGGATTGAAAAGAATGCTTTGAAAGCAGCATCTTTAATGCGTTCTAAAACAGCTAAAGGAATTTCTTGAGCTTGCTTGAGTGCTGCGACACATTCACCATCACCACATAGATGTTCCAATCGAATTGGCAAATTATTATTATCGACAGCTATTTCACAGGATTTTATCAAAGCTCTGGGAGTAAATCCCTTAATCTTTTTTTCCATGTGTCCCAAAGCCTAAACTGTGTGGATGAAAGGAGAGCAGAAAAAAGCTGCTGGAGGTCAAAGGGAACTATAGGATTCCCTGCTAAATTTGCTTTTAAAAGGCTGCGAAAGTATTCACTTTCGCGTCCAAAATTGGCCTGAGCTTTGCACAAATACTGAATTGCTTGTTGGGGAAGGGGTCCCAATTACTGTGGACAGCACCCCCTCTTTTTGACTGTCGGTGTGTGACGGGTGGCAGAAAAGTTGGGATTGCTTCCTGCTTCTGGGTTCCCGGCTCTCCGAGCCCCCACCTTGGTGTGTGGGAACTGGGACTGTGGGAAGGGAAACTGTGAGAACCAGGAGCAGGGAGGGGCTGGAGGCTTGAGTCACACGGGGAGGAGGAGTTGGAGGGTGGAGGTTTGAGGGTAGGGGATGGAGTCAGAGGAGAGGGCAGCACTGGGGGAGGCACTGAAGGGAAGGAGGGGTCTGGGGAGAGGAAGGGATTGCGAAAGGGATTACAGGAAGGAGGGACAGACAAAGAGAGAGGCTCCTCATGAGGCGAGAGCACATGGCTTCAGCCATTTTGGGAAACAAAGGAGTCCCCTCCATGTTGTGACCCCCCTTCCGAACTAAGACTAGCTTGGGATTCACTAAGATGGGGATTTTGTGTACTCAGACTGCCTGCAAAAAGCAAACCAAACCCGGGATTTACAAACTTGGGAAGAAGGGAGTTTTGGGGAAAGTTTAGGGGTTTCTCGAGGAATATTTGATTTTGGGGAAGGGATTTTGGGGTCAGGATAGGGAGAAACTGAGGAAACTGGGTAAAGTCCAGAAGGAACCAGCTTTTTTTTTTTTTTCTTTTTATTTTGTTTTTGCATTGCAAATAAAATCTGCAAGCTCCAAAGAGCAAGATTTGCTTTTTCTTTATCATTAGGGGAGCTTGATTGAGACAATTTTTTTACAAGTTTCCCAAAATTCTGGGGAGCTTATTTGCTCAGATGATACAACTGGAAATTAACCACCAAAGGAAATTTTTAATTGGTTCTTGGAAAAATGTGTTTTTCCCATCATCAGAGACACTTAAAATTTGATAACAGGCTCTTTTGAGACACAGACTGCCTAGCACCCATTTTTGGCTCAGATTTTAAGTTTCTGCATCACCTTTAACTGTGACTGAGAAACCAAAAGGAAAAAAACCTCGCTGGAGAGAAAAAAAGCCAAAAAGGGGAAACAGTTTCCTTTTCTACCCTCCCCCAGGCTGCCAAAAGAAAGCACTTTGAAGGTTTTTTACTCTGAAAGCAAAAACCTTCTGCGAAAGGAGAAACTCTTTTCTCTGAGGTTCAATGCCCCTTAAAAAGATTTTTCCCTTAAAAAACCCAAAAGTGGTACTCACCAAAAATCCAGCGTTCCTTTCCTTTTTTTCCAATCACTCCTTTTGCCTGAGGCTGACCCTTTTTGGTGCAAAAAAGAGCTTCCAGTTTCGGTTCCCCGGGTTAGTTTTCCACGAACATGTGGTCACTCTCTCTGGGAGCAGCTTGCTGGTCGAGGGCTTCTTTGCAGCATTCTGATGGGATTTTTGAGTCCAAAGGAGAAAACTGCAGCCTTGCCCATAGAATCCTGTGTTTCGGAGACTCCACAGCGAACACCAAGCCTGATGGATCTGTCTCTGCGTGGGATTCCTCGGCCACGTGCTCCCTGAGTGGTTCTTCCACCTTTTTGGGAACCTTTTGTGGCTTCGAGCTGCATGTAAGGCTCCAGTTGTGGTATTTCTTCACAAGACTAGATGACCGCCGATGGCAAAAGGAAAGAGTCTGTTTTCTATCACCGGGTGGGATATAACAGCTTTTATTCTTTAGTCCTTGCCTGCTTTGCTGGAGCTCTTCCCAATGGCTCGCTGGTGCCAGAGAGACCTCGCCCCCGCCCCCCCTTTGTTGGGGCTTTTTCCCCAGGGGGAAGGGCCCAGAGCCAAGGACAAGACACTACCCCAATAAGGGAGAGGAGGGAGTGGAACAGAGTTAGGTTACATTTTGGTATGGGGGATGGACACTGCTGGGCAAGGACACACCACATGATACAGAGAAAAGGCATTACAACATGTACAGGTCTGTACAGTCTTGCATGCATACATACATCCTGATATCTTCCTTTTCCAGGGCCTTGCCTCAGCTTGCCAGGGCTTGTAGCTCTCTAACACATCTACTTCTAATGGTGGATTCAAATGAGTTCAGGAGTACTTTGAATCCTTCTTCCAAGCTGTATTCCCACAATTGTTATGAAGTGTGCTGCTGTTTGAAAATCCCGAGAAACAGAAATTATTTTGCAGGTTCTTTATTTTGAAAGCTTTAAAATTTATATCAGGATTTTGGTAGCTGCATGACTTTATTACTGCTAACCTGTCTACACTGAGATAAGTTAAATAGCAGCTTGATCAGAAAGTAGTAGTAGCAGTAGCAGTAGTAGTAGTAGCAGTAGTAATGTCTTCTGGGAGGAGAAGAATGTCCACAGACTGACTGTTGATACTGTGCCACAGAGCTCAAGAGTTTAATACAGACTTGTTCAGACATGTAGAGTAGCTAATTTCATTTTACTGCTATTCCTGAAAAATATTCACGATTTTTCCATAGTCACTCTATGCATATTCTGAGCATTTATGTAAGTATTTAATTAATATATTACTGTACAAAACTGTTTTCTTGATTTTTATTAGTAAATCCAGGTCAGTTTCTACACATTTTGGGGCTTTAAAAAAAAAAAATTAAAATTTATTATAGTGCTCTAAAACAACCCCTGCAACTTCCTGGGACACTCCATGCCTGCCAAACTTCAGGCAAGAATACCTGTAAATTATTTTGTCTATCCTCATATACCAGCTTCTTTTTTTCCTATAAGTGACTCAATGGCTGTAGTGGGTATTACATAACTAATAGCAGCCTTTAAAGAAAGTATCCTATAATTTATGCTTCAGGCAGTGATTAGCCTCATGAATTCTGGTTCATAGTACTTCTGTGTAATTATTGTTAAAGCCTTAGGGTATTAGTAGGGTGTTAAACAGGCCATCTTCTTTTCTTTACATATTGTGTATCATTTGTGTAATTTCTCAGGGAAAAGGAAAAAAAAAGAAAAAAAAAAAAAAGAAGAAGAAAAAAAAGCTATTTAGACATAATTAACCTAAGGATCTTTCAAGAGATTACAAGTTGAGCTAGGCAAAATAACATAAGCCCTTCATGATTTATTGAAGAGCCACCTTGAATAGCATGTACTGTCCATGGCTTCAACAACTTAAATGTGGGATTCTTTATTTTCACTGGGTATAATCATGATTCTAATTCTTTTTTTATGCAAGCAATGTCTTACACAATTTTGTCATTTGAGCCTTGTGTTTCACTTACTAAAATTTAAGTTTTTCTTACAGGAAATGAGTAATTCAGGAAGAAAATCAAGTAGCCTAAGTAATTTGTGAAAGCAAATTTGGAAGGGAAATATTCAATGTGAAACTGACAAGGTTTAAGTGCTTTTGGGATTTACAGATATATATCTTTTCCTAAATAAAAACTATATAATGCTCATTGGAATACTTTGAAGGCATTAGAAAAATGCTAGAACTGATGAGGAACTAAATTAAATATACTGCTTCAAGAAATACTTGGAAACACTTATTTTCAGTTTGCAACATTAGCTGTGGCTATTTAGATAAGATGCGTGTAGCACCAGTAATTTTTTCTTTTTAGAAGAAGACACTGATAGTAATAGACCAGTAACTTAATTTGTGTTTTGGGGAAAGTTGGAACTAAGCCTTTAATTTTAATAGACCTCACCTTTCTTTAAAAAAAAAGGGATTATGAAGACTATTGATGCTTATGCTTGCAGATGTAATTTACAGAATTTATTAAAGCCTCTAATGTTCTTTATTCTCTGGTCAAGGATATTTGTTGATATTACAGGAGGATATTACAGATAAAGAAATACTTTCACACTCTTCCTCTGACTGAAACTTAGTGATAAAAAAGTTTCCTGAAAAAGCTTCCAGGATCAGTTATGCATCCTTCACCTTTATTACAGAATCAGGGAATGGGTTCAGGCAGAAAGGGACCACTGGATCCAGTCTGGCCTCCATGCCCAAGCAGGATTATCCTAGAGCAGGTTGTGCAGGATTGTTCAGACAGCCTTTGAATGTATCTGGTTAGGGGGATGACACCACTCTGGACAATCTGCAATTCTCAGTCACCCACACAGTAAAGTTCTTATCTTCAGGCGGAGCTTCCCTTCTTGTGCATAAATTTCTGCCCTTTGCCTCTTGTCCTATTGCTTGGTACCGTGGAGCAGGGCCTGGTTCATGCTCTGACCCTTCCCTGCAGATACTGACAAGACATGGATGAGGTCCCCTCTCAGGTGCCTCTTCTTGGTGCTGGACAGGCCCAGCTCCCTCAGCCTTTTCGCATGAGAGTGCTCCAGTCCTCTTTGAAGCCTCTGTGTGGTATTTCCCCACGAGACTAGACGACTGCCAATGGCAAAAGTAAAAGAGTCTGCTCTCTGGCTTCGGGTGGGTTATTACAACTTTTATTCTCAAGTCCTGCCCTGCTTGGTTGGAGCCTGTCCCGATCCCTCGCCAGTGACAGAAAGCTCTCAGCCCACCCTGTTGGGGCCTTTTTCCCCAGGGGACAGGACCCAGAGTCAGGGACAAGACATCATCCAATCAGGGATAAAGTGGGAGGGGAAGAGTTAGGTCACAGCTGAGTAAAGACAACCCACGATATAGATTACAGATACGATAAACATAATACAGTTAATGCATTACAACACCTCTGCTGATTCAGGAGCATCTTGTCTGTTGTCCTGAGGAGCCCAGAACTGGACACAGCACTCCAGATGACTATCAGGACATAGTAGAGGTGCAGGATCCCCTCCGTTGACATGCTGGCACTTCCTAATTCACCCCAGGATTGCTTCTTGGCCCCAAGGGCTCTTGGACAGCCTGTTGTCCTCTCCCAAGTCATCCTCAGCACTGCATTCCAGCAGGTTAGTGTACTTATCCTGGTGTCTGAGGTTATTCTTCCTCAGGTGCAGGATCCTGCATTTGCCATTGTTGAATTTTAGCTGATTCCTCTCTGCCCATCTCTCCAACCTCTTGAGGTCCTTCTGAAGGGCTGCAGAGCTCTCTGGAGTATCAGCCACTCCTCCCAGCTTTATGCCATCAGCAAATGAGCTGAGGTGTGCATTCTATCCCTTCATCCAAGTTAAACAATACTGGACCCAATACTGAATTCTACGAGACACCAATAATGACGGGCCTCCAGTGAGACCTTGTGCCACTGATCACGATCCTTCGAGAATTGCCATTTAGCCAGTTCTCAGTCCACCTCACTGTCCGCTTGTCCAGCCTGCACTTCCTGAGTTTGGTTATGAGAATATCATGGGACACAGTGCCAAAAGCCTTGATGAAGTCCAAGTAGACAATGTCTACCACTCCCCACTCATCCAGAGAGTACTAAAACTAACTAATGCTGTCTTTGGAACCCTGGAATAGGAGTTGGTATTGATATGGCAAGTGTGATATCTTCTTTGCCTATATTTTTATAGTACTTATTTTCTATTTATGTATTGTTTGTTCTGTATTTGGAAATTCATGTGTGTGTGTGTGTGTATATATATATATATATATATATATTTAAATTGTTTGGGCTACATTTACCTGAGCTTGGTTTGGGTTTTCCAAAAAATTGTTGTTAGTATTTAAATGTAATTGGAGTTGCATAATAATTTTAGGAAAAATCAAGCCCCAAAACAAAACAAAACAGTACAGTATACATGTAAGTAGAGAACTATACAACATTTAAACTGTTACCTTTCTGTGAATATGTTATATCCTCTGATGCAGATATATGTGTTGTAATAACCAAATGTAGTATCAGATTATTAGAATGAGACTGCTAAAACAAGAAGGAACTAGATATTCAGAAAGTGGCTGTCCTATTGTTGTTGCCTGTCATTCCATAGCAATCACTTGGTGCTTTAATCATTGAAATCTGTAAGCTGATCACATACAAACTGGTACAGAAGAGAAAAGCAGTACAGAAGAGAAAAAGTTCACTGTTCCAGTACTAATAGAGTATTTAGCAATCTTGTTTTGCTTTGGGTGGCTAAGGGCTGGTGACACAGTATTTTGCCCCTAGACTAGCTTAATATTACAGTGCTAACAGCAGTCACCTGTTCCTGCCCTTTGCTTAGTCAAAATGAAAAAAAAAAAAAAAAAAAAAAAGTCTTTTGAGCACAAAAGCTGAGGAGAGGTTTATCCAGAGCTCCAGAAGTGAAGGTGATGAATCAGGTCAGAATAGAAAGAGAACCTGATAGTTCTTTGGCAAACAAGACAAGAAGCTGCCTCCTGCTATGCATCTACTAAAAATAGTGTTGTATTGCTAAGAGAAACCTTTGGTCTACCACAGAAAGAAAGTATAGCGAAGTTTCATTGTGTTTAGGGCTTTTAGTGCCAGGAGAATAAATTGGTCCTGTTACTATAAATTCACTTTCCAAACAACCTTTAGCAAGATAGTCCTGTACTGCTCATTTTTGTTACTGTCTGGAGATGCTGTGAGACATTTTTACTTTCATTAGGTAACACTATGGATAATCATTGTAGGGAGTGTGAAAAAGTAAGAATAGTGGGGGTCACTTGCTTAATGAAAAAGTGATGAGCCAAGAGCTTTGTGGTTGCTGGGAGATTGTCATAATAGGAACATATATTTGATTAGGGATTCTAATACTGTTCTGCCTGATAGAAGCTTAAGCTCCCTCATCTGAAGTAACAATCTTGTTTTTTCTGCTTGCTTGTGACTGCAAGTCAAAAAATTGCTTTAAAAGAAGTACGTGAATAATCCTGTGCTTTATTTGTTGCTAAAATCTTGCTAGTCTCATTTGGATATAGTGAAGTGATTAGTTTGAGCATATGCTGAAATACTTTGTCGAATTGACTCCAACATTGGTAGAGTGGAAGAAGGAGTTATAATCTCTTTTTTTCCTGCAGTATTTCATCTTTGAATAAATGGATTTGAATGAAAGTGCTGTTGTGAGAAGTACGTAAAAATCAACTTCTGTTTCGTTGCTGAACTGATATAAGAAAGGGAATTGCTGCTGTTAATTTAAGCACCTCACAAAGCTTTATTCCAGGATAGAACTTCTTTAGAGTGACAAGCAAGTGACTGTAGAGTATCTGTACCAACATTTATAGTGATTAAAGTTATATTGCTCGTGATCCCATTAAAACCTAGTTAAGCATATTGAATTTTTATCTGTGAAGACAAAAAAAGTCAGATGCATGTTGGTTCTACAAGATCCAGACATATGTGCTTCTTCAGGGCCTAAATCTTGCAGCCACACTTTTTCCCGCTTCTCATAAGATGTGTATTATGTTATTTCTATTTTTTCAGTTCACTAATTTCCTAATTTATCAACACTATAACATCAGAAATTCTGTTTCGTTAGCAGTGGTTCTGCACTGGGTTATCTCTGTAAATTTCAGTGCCAATTGACATTGGAAAGGAGAAGATTTTCTTCAGAAGTAATTTCAAAACTTTTTTTAAAAAGTAACATTGATACAATATTTATGAATTCTGATTTAATTAAAACATTGAAATATTTTCTTAAGAGTTGTCTGTTATACAGATACCAGATATTTACTGGGCAAATATTTGTTTTTATTTCATAATACTGATTGAAAAACTACTCGAGGTAGTTGTCACCTTAAAATGTGTGTAGTTACAATAGAATCATAGCTCAAATGATTATAAACACCTGACTTTTACGGATGCAGTTAAACCATGCTGCTGTTGGTATGTTTTCTTCACCAGCTGCTTTTTGGAGCTGTGATAGCTCCAGAGTCTGGGGTTTTTCAGGGCCCTGCAGGGCAGCTGGCCCACTGCTGCATTGGACTTTGGCCAGTAGCCTCCTGGCTTCCCAGTGGAACATGTGCCTGCTGTGGTGTATTTGCTTGTGTGAGCTGGATCTTTTATGAAACCTGATGAAATTTAGCAACTTTCTTGGAAACACACGTTGGAAGTTTTACTGTTGCTTCTCAATATAACAAAGCCAGAAAGTTTCTAAGTTACTGTATGGGGGGAAAAAAAAAAAAAAAAAAAAAAAAAAAAAAAAAAAAAAAAAAAAAAAAGTGGCGCAGAAATATGTCACACATAAATAACTAAAGAGAACCCTCCAAATAAGGGAAAAAAAAAAATCTAG
>JAIXNV010000025.1:11416930-11439177 GCA_020917445.1 Riparia riparia | reverse complement strand
AAAAAAAAAAATCTAGCTTGGTCTTAGTGTTCCTTGAATGTACAAAAAGCATCAATTCTTTGTTTATATTGCATTTTCTCTACAGAGTACTGTAGCCTGTCTACATTTGTTTCATTTAGACATCATACAGTCTCATTTTTAATTCTTTAAAACACAGCAAACTAAAATGAAACTACTCATATATAACTTTTCTTTGGTTTGGGTTTTGTTTTTTGCAAATTTCAAAAAGCAGTAAATGCAATTAGTGTGCAGTAAATTACCTAATAAATGTAGAGGCAAAAGGAGTTAACAGGCTGTAACAAGAGGCATTTTAAGAAATTCTTGCCCAGTATTTTGTGCATCAAGATTATATCTCTTGATGGTCTTCAAATAGACTTGCAAAAAAGATATGGAGCATTTGGAAGTTTAAAACACAACTTGCCTATAATTCTGGAAATGAATATGGATTTAGCTCATTAAATACCTCTTTAAACTCTCCTGCTGCTCTAATAAAGTGGCAGGGAAAATTCTCAGAAAAGAGAGGGAAGGAAGCATTGATTGCAAAGAAGTTACAATTAACTTTGCCCATGAAGTTGTTATACAGCTTATAAGAAAAGTATAATTGTCAAGAAATATAAAAATAAATAGAAATATTTGTGATTATTAAAATTCTAGATATTCTATTATATTCCCATGTGATGGTGATGTTAAATCTGCTATATAAGGATCATACAGCCACAACACAATTTGATTCTAGGCTAGATCAATGTTTGTTCTGTAAAAATCTTCATGAGAATGTACCCAATGTCTTAAAATAAAATAAAAAGTTTTCTTATTACAACTACTTAGAACTTTGTTAAGACTGTTTTTGACTACAAGCTGGAAAATACTTGGAGAAGAGTCTGATGGTAGAGCATTTAGAGATTTTAAGTAGGTTTCCAAGACCCTCTAGGACATTTCATAGATACAGATACTTAAAGGATTTGGAGCACATTCTTTCTTCCCTATCATTGCTTCTTAAGCAGTGTTAATTTACCTTTCTTAGTTTGAAATAACACCCCTTTACCTTTCCAAGAAACTTTTAGTAAAATCACATTAATACTATTTTATTAGTCAAACAGGGAAAGGGGACATGCCAAACAAGAAGGCTAGAGGCATTCTGAACTTCCATCTATGCTCACAGTGCTGAGTTGCTGACTTTTTTTGGCTCAGATCAACTCGTACAATTAAGGATGAAAGGTTAGTGCTGCAAAAGATTTGCCCCCACACACATTTTCATCTGTGAGAAAACATTTTCAGGGGAAAGGTCTGTGCACAAAAAATGGACACCTGCGAGATGCATAATTATATATACTTGGCCTGAAACCTGTGCACTCACATTGTGTGTTTCAACATTTCAGTCCCTCATAGCTACCACCAAAACCTGTAAAGACCTAGAGGAACTGCTAGCAGTTACTTCACTTGTACCCATAGAAATCTGAGCTTTTTATTCTGTGATTTTAAAATGATAAGCAACTACAGGGCAGTGCTGCCAAGTTCATGTCCTCTGGTCTTACCTGCTTTCTGGATCTGCCAACTGCAGATGAGCTGGGCTGGCATGAGTGGTGCCAGAACTGCAGGCAACCTAGCAGGCAACCTTTGTACAGACAGGCAGCAGCAGGGGGAGCTCAGATTAATGAAATCTGTCCTTCTCTGACCTCTTTTGAAGGAGTAAAGGTGGCAAGCTGGGCCCTAGTGACAGCCTGGCTTGGCAACCATGTGATAAACTGGAAATTATACATGATTTCAGTGAGTACTGAATGAATCTATTCTGAGGTTTTTCTAGAATGCCAGACAAAGTGACTCTGTCCAGTGCTGGTATCCTGGTTGGAGTGGTGATAGTAGCACTGCTACGCCTAATTTTGTATCCTATTCTGTGTCTGTATCTCTGCTGCTGTCTTTATGATTTCCATGGAAAAAGTTACAGTTTAGCTTTCTTTGCTTTATGATTAGATAGGGTTTGCTAAAATCTGGTTTCAAAATTTTGTGTTTGAAGACAGAGAATTTTCTGCATCTCAGCTCTTAAGCTGAATTTTCTACTCTCTTCCCCGACATCAGTACATTACCAACAGAATGTGATAGGAAAGGAGTAGATGAGAGACAGAGACCTGTAGGCTGAGCTGTGTAATAAGGTTGTAAATCCCTTGAGTCACAGGCATAAGGGGAAAAAGGACAGGAACAGAACAGGTTATTTACTGATGTTACCAGGTTAAGCACATTCATCTGCTGCCTCCAGAATTATAAGGGTCTAATAATTGCCTTGCATTAGTCCCTCTCCCAATTACTTTAATATTAATGTCTAGTCTAGATAAAGTAGATTTTGTAGTTTACTCTGTCTTTTCTTCATGCTTTTTATAATTGAAATTCATATATCTTGGTAAGTTCTTCCTCTACTGCTCACATGCTGCTCCCACAGTGAAGATCAGCACTGGTAGAGGTCAAAATAAGACCCAAAATAAGACCCATCAGTGCAACATATAAATGGATCAAGCACAGCTAGAAGTCTTTTGCAGAGCTATCATATGGTTTATCATTTTTATGTGATGTTTGCCCTGAATGATGTCTTTCCAGGGATATGTACAACACACACAGAGAGGAGGAAAAAAAAAAAAAAAAGCCCTGAGTTGCGTCCCCATATTCACAGCTTTTTTTTGGAAACAAGAGAGGGAGCTTTCTTTGTCATTATATGGTGCATTGCATAAAATATTTTTACACTCACTTGGAAAATTGCGTGCTGTCTGTACCCTCCCAAATCTATGATTTTGACTTATGTTGCCCTTGTATTAGGTGCAGGCTATGAACTTTCCTGTCATCCTTTCTGCATTTTTAATTGACCTTAGGTATCTCATGTCATGATGGCTTTTTTTTATGCTTGTCCTGCTGCTGCTTTCTCTCTTGACTCACAACACAGTAGTGTTTTCTGCTTGCATTCTTTACATTAGGTGCATGGAGATGGTCTATAAAGTTCTGTGCTATTATGTTAACCTCAGAAGTTTTTGCTCTTTGGATATTTCATGGCTAGTTAATGTTTTGAGACGAAGAGATTTGATGTTGTCTGATGTTCTCTTTATCCTTCTCAATGACGCTTTTTTTCAAACCACATTCTGTAATTAAAAAATAGTACAGATCTCTCCTCTTTGCTTTATCTGTTTTTATTGTTCCACTCAATCACCTGTATCAGTGTAGATTTTCTATTTCTTGGTTTTTGGAAAGATTCATATGAGTATTTCAGTGTCACAGATCTTCTGACCATTGATAACCATCCCAGTGGACCTAACTTGGTCAGTTGCATAGTGAGTATGTGACATGATCATGTTTCTGTTAGGATTGTATTAGTGTGCTTGTGAATTTGTCCAAACTCCTCAAGCAAACCTGAGCTGAGACAGTTGGAAAAAAGAATTGTGAAATATGGTTAAAAATACTGATTTTTAGTGGCTAGCGCAAATGAAATTTGTATTAATCTACACAATACTGACTGGTATTTTAGGATGTATTTATGACTCTGTGTTGGTCCATTTGTTTGTGACTTTGACTGTGTTATGTGAAAAAATGATCATCCATGTGCATTGGTGCCTGTTTTTTTTTTTCACTCTCTTGTGTAATGTTCTTGCCAGAACAGTCATGGCCTAATTTTTGTGTAGTCCTTGTTTACATTGCCAGTACCACAACTAAGACCCATTCTTTGATGTCTTGCTTCTGGAGTGAATGAAGGCTGTGTGTTAGGTGGAAACCCATTTAACATCTTCATTTTCAGGTCTAAATGCCAGTTTCTCACAGTGAAGTAGCATTACTGCTAGTTTTGAAAAAAATTGCTACTTTTTAATAATTCTGACTTTTTCAACCGAAGTCTGTCTCTATGCTTGAGTAATCTTGACAAACAAGGAGAAAGGTAGAGGCTGAAATTCTGCAGGTTGACTAAATTGTCCTAAAGATTCTAGTCTAGTCATCTTTTTGAGTATGTGCTAAATTACAATACAAGCCAGAAGCTACTGTCATCTCTACTAGTAAAAAACGGACTACTGTCTTCGTGTGAAAGACAGGTGTTTGTTAGGGAATGCAGAAGCCTCCTTTGGAATAGAGAATATAAATTCTTTTTTAAATTAATTATTATAATTTTGAAATTAAGGGTCTTCTAAGTAAAAAATTTATGAGTATAGGAATAACAGTTCTTTACTGGTATGTATACCAAGGCAAACAGACAACAATAACTATGACATTAACAACAAACAGAACCAGGAACCTAGTGACAGCCTTATCGGCCACAAGCACCTTCCCCTTTGGTGCAGTTCCGGTCACAGCCGGCAGGGGCGCTGGCAGGCACCTGGTGGGCAGGGCAGGTGTGGTGATCCCCACGGATCGCCCACGCTGTGGCACGGGCTCGGCCCTCGCACAGTAGTGGCGGCTTTGTGTGAGACTGGGGCGGGGGTGGAAGAGAGGTTTCATTTCATAAATCCCTGGGCCTATCGATCCTGGTGCTTTAGTAAAACTCTTGGAAGCAGCATGGATGGGAATGGCAGGGATGAGCAGAAATCCCAGGCGGTGGACGAACTGCAGGATGTCCCAGCAGGGCAGGGGGTGCGGGGCCCAGCAGCAGAAGAAAAAGCAGCTCCTGGCTGGGTTATAGCAGTGGTAGCAAAATTCCTTTCTCCAAGCATCAGCTAGACCGTCCTCCTCTCAGCTAGAGTGCGTGAGAACCCCTAACTGTCCTAGCCCCCGTCTTTTACTTGCCTCTCTTTTTGCAGTATTTCTGTTCCTCCACGAGAAACTCTCAAAAAAAACTAGAGAAGTGTCTCCTAGACATCTTGTTGAGGCCTGGCCACCTCCCCCTGCCTCAAGCACCTAGCCATGAGTGAGTTTTAGCAACTCAACAGGAAAAAATTCCACAATTAAAAGGAAGGAAAACCTTATCCCTAACAATTACTCAAAAGAAATACTAGTTAAAACTAGGGAGAGTCATTAAAGGAAGGAGTAGCAACTCAAGGAATGCAGTCTTTCTTTTGGCATGGGTAACTAAAAGCATTGCCTGGAATAGGTAATTTTCTTCACCAAAGGAAATACTCTGATTAAGATTTTTCTTTCTACTCTTCGACAAAGCCATATTTATTCCAAAATTTATCAGCCTCTGTGATGATATCCCAGTTTGTTTGTATTCAGAAAGAATATTCCACTTTCAGGAAGAATACTGGGAGCCAGTACCTTTATCTGCTGCATGAAGTGTTGAATTTCCAGAGATACATTTACTGAAATTTTATATAAATGTATGTGTATATGAAACATCTTTGTTTAGCGTGGCACTCTTTATTTTATGTTCTCAGGTATCTCTAGTTATTTTTATAGATCATAGGAAGTTGTGTAGGAGCTTGTTTGAAGGGTTTAATAGTATCAGAAAATTACATTTCTTCTTTGAAGACTTTTCTATTTTTCTCCATGGCTGAACAAAATCTTAGCCTCCCAGGTCAACAGCTTTCAGAAGTATGTAACCTTTTTACAGAAAGTGAGCATGAAGGGCAATACTGTCCTATTTTTGAGAGCTTGACTCTTATTTATGTAGTGAGAAGTCCTTTAAAGTTTTTTTTTAACCCCTTCACAGGGGTTCATTTTTTCTAGAGACATATATGGGAATTTAGCTTGGATGATTTTTATTCTTTTGTGTTTCTCCATTCCATCCAAACAGTTCAATGAATAAGAGGGCTTGGGCTTTTTTGTTTTATTGTTCGGTTTTTTTCTCCCCCAAGATATCAACCAGTATAATAGACCTCTGTAGCTGGAACACTTTCTTGAATGAGCTACATCTGTGAGAAAGAAGTATTTATGATTTTTAAAACTTACGATCTTTCTAAAGCTGTATTGGCTAGATTTTCTGTTGTCAGCAAGTGGAATACTGGTTTTGTCTTTTAAATGCTGTTCAGGGAGTAATGTAGAGCACAGCTGATACATGCAGAAATATTTAGAATTTTATATTCTTTAGTGTGAGTGTGCCACACTTACGTGGAATAGATGAGACTAGGATTCCTTTGAGAATGAGAGAGATTAGTGCCTGAATGTTCACACCTCCTGAACCTTTTTTGCAGTATATTTTCATACCAAGCCAGTTATTTAGCCAAGATGTTGTTATAGAATATTTTTTAGGACAGAAAATATACTTTCAGTTGTTTTGTTAGTACACTTTTAACACAGTCTAGATTTATGCATCCTGTTTTACTTAGAGAATTATGTCTTGGTTTGAAAGACAGGTATCTGCTAGGGAGGGGCGGGCCTCTAGGAATGGGGAATTTCAATCCATTCCCTCCAAGTTTTTATAATTTGGAAGATTAAAGAGGCTTTTCAGGCAGAGCTATGGGGAAAGGAATAACAGTTCTTTACTAGTAAGTATAACAAGGCAAACAAACAACAACAACAGCATTAATAATAAACAGAACCAAGAACCTCGAGAGGCTTTGTTTCACAAAGCCCGGGGCAGTCTGATCCCTTGGGCACTCCCCCAAGAGCACCAAGCTGGAACGGTGGAAACTCCCAGGCTGGTGGCTGGGACAGCAGGATGTCCCAGCAGGCAAGTGGGGTGTCCCAGCAAAGTGATCAGTGCTGAAGAAGCCACAACAGCTGGACAAGGCTGGCCCAGCTCCTGCAGGGCAGGCAAAGGGGGCTCCGAATTCCTGGGCACACGAGCAGATTATGGTAGATCTCCCAGGTCGGGACTTTCTGTTGACAGTGACTTCTCCCACAGCAAAGAGCAGTCTGGCTGTCCTCTCCAATGCCCAGTGCAAACAGGTCCCCCCAGCTCCCCCAGCCCTGTCCTTTTCCTGCCCCAAAACTCAAATGATCTTCCCCCTCCTTTGTGTTAGTCAAGTACCATCTAAGTACCGGCCCTTTGTTTCTTAGCAACTTATGGGGAAAAATTCTTTAAGACAAAAGAATAAACCTAACCCCCATCGTATTATAAGGGTATTTTGGGACAAGAGACCACATACAGTAATTCCTTGGCCATTGCGTGCATTGATGTTTACCACATGAAGATCTTACAGTTCTCCTAACAAACCATAAATTCCTACATTGCTTCACAATTGTTTCCAGTAAATGACCTGCTTAAGGGAAATAATATATAGCATAGGAACTTTGGCGCAAATAAGTTTGGCATCTTTTAGGTAGGTCAGAGTGATACTCTGTTTTAAAGTGTTCCCTTTGTTATAAATATGATAGACCAAATTTTAGAAATCAAAATTTAGAATTTTATTGAGAGACAAAATGACAGTCTCGGACAGCCACGATTAAAAGGACAGTGTCGAGCCCGGGATCGGCGCTGGGTGAACCCGGTAACACACTCTGCCAGTATGCCACCCCCCAAGTTCACATTTCTGGCTTGAAGCTGCCCCTTTTTCTGAGCTGCCCCTGCTGAGAAAAATCGGGGCTCCGATGTTTTCCCGTCCACAGCAACTTCATTAACTATTCATGTTCGGGTCTGGGTGTTCTGAATAGTTCTTCCTGGGTAGACAATGACCTTAATCGTCGAGCCCAGGTGTGTCGTAGATATGATAATGTCCGGAGGAGTCGGATGAGATACGGATCTGATGTGATCATTCGGTTCTTGGGCTGCTCATCTCTTACTTCCGTGGTTTTGTGTTCCTTTCAGAGTTTCCCGGCAGAGGTATTTCTACATAATTCTTAGCATAGTTCTCTTGTCCCTCTTTGTGCACTGTGCTGTCAGCAGGAAATACCTCGTACCCCTCCCTGTATGGCTTCTGTCTCAGTTTTCTTACAACACATTTGGGCAGATATAAAACTTACATTTTATATGGGCGTATTACAGTACAGACATGTTCCAAACACGAATTTACTTTAGGACATATATCACACCTTCAAAGGCAAAGAAATCATAAGGAATTCTGAGGTAAGTTTAGCTGAGCTCTGTGCTGTGAAGTGTGGAGAATGAAGTCTATAGTATTGGATTTTTTGTGTTTTTCCTTTATTTACATGTTGTCACATGTATGTCCCATTGCAAAGCAAATCAATATGACACCCTGGCAGTATTAAAGTATCCAGAACAGAATGTCAATCCACTAAAAGTGCATTTATAAAGTCTAGGACAACTGAAAGACAATAATATGAGGTAGAAAGGACTTAGTGGGTACCTGCAGAACCCAAACTATTAAATACAAACCTCATACTATCACATGAATAGGAAGACTTGTATCTGTACACTTACCCTAATCCTATAAGTACTTTTCTCACATTGGGCTGAAATTATATCGATAAGGAACTTCGATATTAATGAAGAAGAAACAAAGTGATAAACTTTCACATACAAAACAATATTGCGGTGCCTTAAGCATGGTCTGCATGCTTGCCCGGCCTAGCTCAGATGTCGCGGTGTCAAAAGGTACAGACAGCTGCCTGCGCCAACTAATCCAATCCTGTGGGGTCTTGGCTCCATGCGACTTCGGCAGTAGGCACAGGTTGTGCAAAGCAACAAAGGCGGAGATAGAGAGGTGAACTCTGCTGAGTGGGTCACAAGATTTTATTGGAGCCCCAGCGTGGGACCTCCTCACCTCCAGGTAACTGCCCAGGCAGAGCCCCCCAGGCTGCTTACCAGCATCTTTTATTTGGGGGTGGAACAAGGGGAAGAGGCAGGGGTGAGCAAATCAGGGATCATCAGGGAGGGCACACTGATGAATGATATTTTCATAAATCAAACATAAATGATAAGGAGGGACCCCCTCTGGATCTGACCTATCCCTTGACGCCCTTGGAAGAACTTTCTAGCTCCATGAGAAGGCCCTGAGATGACAGGGAGACCCCAGAGGAGGGGGAGTAGGGGATTGACATATAACAGTTGGAGGGGAGAAAAGCATGGAAATACCATTATGGGGGAAGAAACAGGGGTACACAGAATGAACCATAAATTAACAGCACATACAATAAAACCAAAACAAATCCCACACCACTACAAAACAAGAAACAGAGGCTCTTTATTAATAGGAGGAGAGAATAAGTGTGAATGAGATCTTCTGTGTGAATAAGTGTGAAGTGATCTTCTGTCAAGTCAGACCACACTGTACCATATTGATTCATCAGAGCTTTTGCCTCTCCTTCTTTGAAAGTTCCCACATTTTAGAGTAGCAAATAATATTTTACTTGAGACTACTTTAAGTTAAGAGTTCTAGGTATCCATCTGTACTTACTTTAAAATTATAGTTTGGGCAAAGCACCCTCTATCAGCTAAGAGGTTAGGTAGTTCAGACTAATAGAATGAATAGAACTAGGTGAAAGAAAGTATGGAATGACAGAATGCACCAAATTAATATTTTATGTGTTTAATACTTTATAGAGAATGCTTTGCAGAGGTAAAGCATAATGGACTAATAGGTGTGGGTTTGCTTCACAATGACAGCTTTAGTGTTCTAGAAGTTAGGTGGAGTTAAAGCACTGAATTTTGTAGTACTGAACTAGTACTGAAAAGTAAGTGCACCCAAAACATATTTTGTTCTCGCCTATATTTTCTACTAAGTTTAATGATGAAGATGATTATGGATTTTTAATTTACTGGAGTTATAGTTGCCTCCATTTTCTCTGCTAGACATGAGTTCTTAAGTTTGTTTTTTAACCCCATACTGGAAATGAGATGTAAAAAGCAATAACTTCATTTGCATATTTATGGTCAGTTTTCAAAGTTCTAGTAGTGAGTTTCTCTCGTCTCCTCTAATGCACTGCCATGTCATATTTAAGAGGTTTAAACTCGGTTCAGTAAAATACTTCCTGATCAACAGAACAAGCAAGCCTCAATGTAAATGCAGTAACTTACTTAAGGTACTTAATTCAGTACCTTATTGAAAAAAAGGATGAACTTAAGCATTCTGCTTGCATGATTTCCCTGCCTAACAAACCACAGATCAAAGTAAGGCCATATTTTTGTAAAATTACAATTCTTGTGTTCCTGCTTTTACTTAAGTATTTGACCCATGCTTTTTCAGTTAATATCTATATTTCTTGATTGCTTTTTTGCAATTTTAGCCATTTCCTAGCTAGTATCTTCTGATCTGTTTTTAAGCTCCTTGTACTCTTCCCACAAGCTTTTTTTTTTCCTCGTGAATGGCTGTGCCTATATGAGCAGTGTTCCGCAACTTATCAGTGCTTTCAGACTTAGTGAACTCAATCAAAATCACAGCAGATCCAGACCTTCTAGTTTGTTGTTCTATTACAGTTGTGTACTGGCCATTCCTTAGTATTGCTTTTCAAAATTTCTTATCTTTTACAGAAACAGTGTGTATATATATATATATATATATAAATAACTTAAAAATATTTCTATGACACTTAAAAATCTGTTTAAAATTGTGGAATTTTGATTCTACCAGTTTTATTTCATTTTATAGCCATAAAATTATTTTCTTGCCTAATTTTTATCAGTCAAACATTTAGTGATATATATCATTCAAGAACAGTGAAATTATGAGTAATGATGATTAATGTTTAATTTTCATAATTTTTCATACTTATTTTCTGATAATTTAAAAATCATATAAATCATATGGAACTTAATGCAATGAAATAACTCACTTGTTTTTCACTAGCAAGTGAAAAGTGCCTTTAAAGTAAGCAGATTTTAAAAGTTGAAATGCCACAAAATATTTAAAGGGCAGAATAAATGGATAGGCAATTGTACAGTTTCTGAGAGGTGGGATGGGCAAAAATTAGTAAATTTGTAATTACATCATGAAGTGCTGACTCTTCTGTTCAGTTTATCATGTAGTATTTGCTACAGTGGTAATGATCAGAAAATCAATTAACTGGCCTTCACATTTGGCATTAGTTTATGGAAATAGATTTATTTACTATTGAATGCAGATTCTTCATGAAAAAGCAAAATCCAGCTTTGATTGAAACATTAGCTAATAGGCATGAGTGATTAAATTAAGATACTGTATAATAACATCTTAAATATTTGTATAACACTAGCTCAAATTTAGGGTCATTTGTTTTGTATCACTACAATAAAGTATGGGAGGGATTAGGGTATTTTTTTTCTTCATATAATAAGAATACGTAGCTCAGTATATCTTCCAAGGCTCTTAATTGGGGAATATATGATGTATTTAAAAAAATATATATGAAACTTATATCTGTGTAGTTTTGAAGTACTTGCAGATACATTTTTTTCCCTTTTGATGAACAGTTCTTGTCTTTAAAAAGAATGTTAAAATAGAGGTTCAGAACAATGTCTGTTTTAAGAGTAAGTCCAACAGGCTAGCATAGATTTAAGCAAACTTTTGAATACTTTCTAGTCAAATCTATGAACAAGTAAAGACTTCAGAATTTTTAATGCTCAAATATATGCATTTTAGATACAATTCAGGTGATACAATATCCTAAGAAAGAAATTGAATAATAAGGTAATTTTGTTCTAACTTAGTGCTAAAATTTGTTGTGGAAGGTGTTAAAATACTACTACATTAGCTCAAATTTTCATGTTTTTATTTTCATTGATGTGTGTTAATTGCTTAAGACAAGTAATTGAAATTATTTTTCAAATCCTGTGGGATTAAATTAGTAATGAAGGACCTAATGCCTTCTATTTTTCAATTTAACCAGTTGAAAACTCAGTTAATCTTTAATTAGTTTTAGTCCCTTATGCTTCTTGGGCTTTTTTTCAATCTGAAAGCCACTGTTTGCACATATTTGTGTATAGGTATAAATTCTCTAGTTCTTTCTAGTGCAAAACAAGTAATTCTGTAAGAAATATTACTGTATTTCAAGCAGTGTTTCCTGTTCAAATGGTTCTGTTGAAAATGGAAAAAATTCAGACTAGTCATTGTTTGAGGTTGCTTTTGTTGTCAAAGCTGGAAACATAATGCTAATGTGTAAATTTTCGCCTGACTCTGTATGCACTATGAGAAGAAGCTCTGTTCTAATAAACAACTGGATTAGAATAATTTTAGAATTATTCAACTGTTAGCCAAAGTTTCAAATTTTTATTTTCATTCTGAAGGGAAAAATCATATCAATCTTTGACATATCCAGTTTCTGTGTTATCTCTGATTTCTGGCCCTATAATTGGCAGCACCTTTTGAAGAATTGAACCATTATCATTTGTGTAATTAAACCTGTTGCTTGAGTCTTGATTCTGCCTTTCTTAATCATGAAAGTAGTGCTTCATTTTAAAATGCAAGAAAACTGTGTCTTTTTTTGTTGTTGTTTTTCTATTCAGTATCAGCTTCTTTGTGCCTCTTCTGCCTGTGTTACTTGTGCATATAATTTTGGGAATGAGGGCAAAAGTCAGTAGACTGTGATAATGCCACTGAGCCATCAATAAGCTGCCTTGTAACCACAAGCCCCTAGCTTCTCTGTGCCTAACAGAGCATTGAGTGCAGATTAGGGACTGTGATGTGAGAAGGAATGCAAAAAAGCTTAAAATACTTTGAACTTCATTTTCAGATTCAGAGGTTAATCTTAGGGAAGAAGGTGATAGGATATAAATCAAACAATAAGACACAACTCATGTCAGTTGTATAAACATTTATTTCGCCAACAAATTAATTAAATGCCACTTGTTCCTGACAGGACATGAAGAGAAATCCAGGAAACTTAACAGTAGTCACACATATTCAAATACTAAATAAGGTGTGCCATATTCTGTACTCTTCCATTTTTTGACAGATGTATGACATTCAGTTATACCAGTTTGATGGTTCATGTAGGCTGTGTGTACTCACTAGAAGTTCTGAGTAAAGAAAACTAACAAGTTGCTTCTTTGTAAGTAATGCATTTGGAGATTTTTTTTTGACATCTTTAAATGTGATACAGAACAATAATCTTACTGCCCTTTTCTCAGCTAGTATCCTAAAAGCCTACAAAATTAAACAAAGTCATAATGAAAAGTAAGTGAATAGCAACTTCCCGTGTCTTTTTTTTTTTTAACTGTGAGTTCTGATTTATTTTTCTATAATTGGATAAAAAAAAAAGGTTAAATATAAAAATGGAAGCATTATTAATTCACTGAAAGATTAATAATTAAAAATTAAAAAGCCCATAATATCATGTATGAATTTCTGCCTTTATTTATTCTCATATGTGCTTATCCTTATCCTCTAATGAATGAATTTTGTTTAGGAAATTAATATTTTAAAGTTCTGTGCAACTTAATGCTTGTTTTAAATAGTGGATTAATTAAGCATACATTTTTTCTTTCATAGTGCATTTGCATATAGCCCAAATTTAAACATAAATTAACATGTAAGTGATGTAAGTTTAATGAAACTTTATTTTCTGAAAGCTGAGCTAGACAGTCTGCTTTTTCAGTCATAACACTGAATAATTGTGGAATTCTTTCATCTTTGTCTTACTGTCATGCTTTTTTTCAAGGGAGTAGAAGAAATTAAGAATTCAGTTGAGATATTGTTATCAGCAGATCCTATACATAAAATATTATAAATTAGTACATAAATTTCTGATCTGGAGTTTCAAGCATTGAATCCTCTTTCCCATTTCTGATTTAGAGAATGTTCAGAATCCAATCTGTAGGACAGAATACCTGTAGTTAACATTTCAGAGGTCTTCCCAGAAATGTAATGCTGAAGATCTGTGACTTTGAATGGAGATGAATTACGGAGGTTTCAGATTAGACAGATTTAGATGTCCCAAACTTATAGAAACCACTCAGCTTCCTCAAATTTGCCTTAGTTCTCTTCCCATTTTTCAAGTCTTATATTTGAGCACAGTCAAATCTGAATGTTCTGTTCATCTGATGAACTGATTTTACTAAGGAAAACTTCAAAGCTCACCTGGATTATATTTGTTCGATGCTGTAAAAGTAATTTTTAAGTTTAGACTAAAATAAAGATTTTGGTGGGAAACTGAATGTTTGGACATTCCAGATAATTGGTAGGATATGCTCCCATTTTTAACAGAGCTGTAAGCAGATTCAATTAATTTCTAGTTTACCAGTGGCACTACTTAGTTTCTAGTTTCTCTCTGATAAATGTAATTTCAAAACTTACGGGTTAGTCACTTTGCTGTTCAGGGCACTATGTGGAATATTTCTTATCCCATTTCTCCAGGAAGTAACCCAGAAATAATCTGGCATGCACTTTGAGACTGAGCTGAGAAGTCATCAGTGTGTATGTTAACCTATATCCCTTTCAAATGCCAGGAATATGTTTTTGAAATATAAAAATAAGGAAACTGTCAGTCTTCTTCAGATCACACAAAACTGTATACTTTGTATGTTTAGAAAGTTTATGTGCTTTCTGTTTCCTTTCAGTTTGTCTAGATACTGTATGGTTTTTCATTTTCCACAGCCCTTTCTGTACGGTAAGGCACGTTAAAAGTTAATTTATTTTCAAATTCAGTAATTATTTCTCCATTTGCTGCTAGATGCATCTGCAGTTCAAGAGAAAATTGACTTTGTGTAGTTCAAAAGTCACTTTTTAAATCAGAAGAATTAAATAGTAACAATATTACATTTAACTGTATTGTCTACATTTGCTACCAGAATCTAATATTGGTATTACAGAGGTTTGAATTCTGTAGTAAAACCAATATTTATAATTTAAAAGAAGTAACTGGCAATACATTTATATGCTGTATAGCTCTGAATTTGCAGTCACACTTCTAATCTACCTCAGAATAAATTTGAAGAACTGACCTTCTAAGAAAATTCTGCTGTATGAGTGCAGAAGCAGATGGAAGAGAAGTGATTATCTAAGGTTGTGAGAACTGGTCTGACTTTAATTTCTAGAATTCTTCCTGAATATTTTCTTCACTGCTTCTGTTATCCCCTGAACTTAATAAATTAACAGTGTAAGAGATAATTGAGAAAAACAGACAGGTAACGAATATAGTCCTTTTACTCTGCATTTCAAATATTGTGTTCAGTGGTTCTGCAGTCATAGAATTCTTTGTGGAAAGTGTCCGTCTTTCTGCAGACCTGCCTAGATCATAGAAAAGATACTGAGTTTACCTGAAGAAACATAAATCATTACTATGCATAACTGTTGAACTCTGAGCTAACTTAATGGAGGGGAGGAATTCAAATGTTTAGGAACTCATCTTACAAGAAACACCAATACTTCTTCATGAAATAAATACACCTTTACAAAATGTACATTATTTGTACTCTCCAGAGGATTACTGAGTAAGTGGCTGGGGCATAAAAGTCATACAGACACATTTGTACTGTTTCACACTTCAAGTATTTTTCAGTTGCATGGGAAATGTTGCTGGATTTTGTTGCTTTGAGCAAAACTGTACTTGCGTTGCAGTTCTTGCTGTGTAAATTCTTACAGTTGAATGATTATCCAGGCGAATTAAGAATTTGTGTTTATAAGGTTTTTTTACATACTGAAAAACACTGGTCATATTTAGAGAATTTCTCATCTCACAACTGCCTTCTAAAGTCTACCTTTCAAATCTCCAATTTTCTGAATACTTGCCATGAATTTTTCATTTCAGTGATCAAGCTTGTGACTCAGTTATGGTGCTAGTATTTTTTAATCGATGAAGTAATAATAGGAGAGAAAACTGATTAAAGTTCTGTGAAGGTAAAGAACTCTGAAGAGGTTGTTATCTACTAAAAATGGTTCTGACATGTTTATTTAATTGCCATCAAGCAAAATTAATACTGTTGGATCAGTGCAATGAATATTGGGGGGGGAGGAAGGGAATTTAAACTGACAACATTCTTCTTGATCACACAAAGTGACATTTTTAATAGGCTTTAAATATTACATTATTTACTTATCTGTGAACAAAAAGATTACAGTCAAAGAGTTCTGTAGGGGATTTCTTTTTATTTTGAAAGCAAATCTTGTTTCTCTAAAAGTGAGTGGATTTTTTTTTTTTAGTGTTTTGTAGTCATAAATTTATAAATAGCATTTGCAGAGTTTAAACTCATAGTTTAAAGTATCATGGGGTTCAAAAAAGGTAGTTGGTTGCACTGTATTTAAAAAAAAAAAGTCTCAGTGGTGGCAATCCACGTGTGCCATGGAAAAACGTGTGCCTGACATCTTTAACTAGGAACCAGGAAGAATCCTTTATGTGAAATTTTTCTTTCCATAAAATAACTTAAGAAATGTTACTGATACCACTGCATTTTACTCATATTTTTCCTAACCATCTACCAAGTTTTCAATTTCTCAGGTTTTGTAGAAGATTCAAACTGTCACCAATGAGTTATCTAATTCATTTTTTTGCTTAAATATTTCTAGAGGTACTTTTAACTTGTTTATGCAGGGTACCTATCTGCTAGGGAATAATTACAGATTTGTGGTATAATACTGTAAATTGCTTGCAAAACCATGAAGTATTTCTTTTATTTTACTCACAGTTTCTGGTAAATGGGCTGCCTGTGTGATTGTTTAAAAATAATGCTAGCATACTGAGTCTTTTGTGCATTCCACTTTATCTAATAATCTGTTCTTTGTTACTGAGCAAAATGGAAATGCTAATTTTAGGAGTATTGTGTGTTGTCCAGTGATTCTGATTTCATGTTTATTTAAATTACAGCAAACAATTCAGCTTGGTTAGCTCATAGAGCATTTCAATTATATCTAAAATAAAACTAAATATAAGAGGATGGATTGCTTTTTTCCATGTTACCTGCTCTTCTTTAGTGTGACTTCTCTATGCCCTGTGATGTTCAAAACTGAGACATCCTCAGAATTTAGGATTTGAAAGCTTGTTGAATATTATTACAGTATGTTTGTCCTTTTGGTTTACAGGTCTCTCTGTACAGTCTCATACTAATCAAAATTCAGCAAGGGTACAACACTTGTAAAAAGCTGTAAAAATAATCCTGCAAGAAGTTAAAAGTCTTTAGATTTTAGCTTGATTTATTAAGGGAGGGTAGCATGTACTGGTATTTATTTGAGAGTATATAGCAGTGCAAATTGTGTCTGTGGCTTTTAGCTAAGTTGTAAGATGCATTTTGTGTTCAAACTCAAAGGAAATACTTTTTGCCACCTAATATTAATGTGTTCTATTTGTGTCGTTTTATTGTGTCAAAAGAACAACTGGCATGCTTTTTTACTTTGTTATAGAACAGAGCAGCAGTTCTGAGAAGCAACACAAACCTGTTGCACTTGAATCATTTAAATCATATTTCTTTAAAGTATAAGTCAAAAATAACTCTGAAGTGACAAGCAGGAAAATTCATCTGTTCATGATTTTACTTGTAGTTAAAGGTGGTTGTTAGCTGTCTATACTTAGTTTTTCTTTTGATGTGCATTTTAAAATATTATTAGAATCATAGGATCATTTAGCTTGGAAAAGACTTCCGAGATCATCGACTCCAACCATGAAGTCCTTCACTAAATCATGTCCACAAGTGCCACATTTATATATTTTGAATACCTCTGTGAATGGTGACTCCACCACTTCCCTGTGCAGCCTGTCCCAATGCCTGACCAACATTTCCCATGAAGAAACTTTTCCTAATACCCAATCTGAACCTCACTTGATGCAACTTGGGGCCATTTCCTCTTCTGTCACTTGTCACTCATCCTGTCTGGGAGCAGAGTCCGACCCCTACCTGCCTGCACGCTTCTGTCATAGAGCTGTAGAGATTATAAGGTCCCCCCTGAGCCTCCTTTTGTCCATGCTGAACACCCCCAACTCCCTCAGCTGCTCCTCATCAGACTTCTGCTCCAGACCTTTCCCCAGCTCTGTTCCCTTCTTTGGGCACACTCCAGCTCCTCAATGTCCTTCCTGAATTGAGGGGCCCAGAACTGGACACAGGATGCAGGATGTGGACACACCAATGCCTGGACAGGGCATGGTCACTGCCCTCCTCCTGCTGGCCACAGGATATCCTTGGCCTTCTTGACCACCTTGGCACAGCTGGCTCATGTTCAGTTGCTGTTGACCATCACCCCCAGGTCCTTTTGCTCCAGGCAGCTTTCCAGCCACTTGGCCCAAGCTTGTAGTGCTGTGTGGGTTTGTAACCATGTGTTACCATTCTTATTCCTGTGAAATGCTGCAAGGGAAGAAAAAAAATAAATCAGATTTTAAAAGACTTGGTTTGTCAATATACTTCAAGAACTGGAAAGTAGCTTTTAATATAATTTAAATTTTCAGGATTTCTTTTTAACATTGTTTTGTTCAAATGTCAGTGCAATTTATTTTAGATTATTAAATATGCTCTTAACTTCTGCTTTACTGTATTTTCTGCAAAAGAATTAAATCATCCATCTTCGTGCATAGAGGAAACATAGTTAAGGACTCCTAAAAGCATCTTTGATTTCAAGATAGAGCAAGGGATTCCCATCTTGTTTTTGTGATAAAGATAGCGTATCGTAGCTGAGCCTCAGTATAGGATACAGAAGAGCTATTTCTTCCTTTCCAGAATAACTTGAAGTTTTGAAAAAAAGCTAGAGTAGGGAGGGCAATATTTCATCACTGTCTTCCTGCAGAGAAATTGTAGAATCTGTATACTGTATAGGTAAATATTCTTTATAATTATTTTTACTGTCTGTCTGTTTTGTGTATTTTGATCATATATCAGTACAAATGAATGACAGAAGGCTTACAAAATAAGTAGAAGAAATACCATCACATGCCACGTTTTAAGGAATAGTAGTAATGAGTGACCAGAAGTCAAGAAGGTTTTAGTATCAGTACTTATTAAATTGACTGAATATATATAAAGGGACATATAATCCATTGTATATGCTTGCTATAATGATACTTAAAAATATAATCTTATTTCTCTGTTAATAAATGTCATGGCAAGTGGTGAGATTGCAAGCCTAGTCATACTTATTAATTATGCTAGGGTGTGTGTGTGGTTTTTTTTGTTTTGTTGTGGGTTTTTTGGGTTTTTGTTGTTGTTGTATGGGGGTTTTTTTGTTTTGTTTTGTTTTTTATTAGAGTAGCTCTTTTGAGATTAAGCTTTTACCATTAGGCTTTTTGAAACCTATGAGATGAAAAAGAAGAGTTCTGTCAGAATATTATTTACATGATTTTAATTAATGATTATAATCTCCGTGGCACTTTTGAAAAAGAACACTTAATCCCTTAACCAGTTTTCATGATTTGCATTTTGCAAAAACATGTAAGCCCTGCAGGCTTATTATCTCTGATTTTTTCCAAACCAAACTTATTTTTAGAGAGCTGTATTTTGTTTCTGCTCCAAGTCCCATTTCCTGCCATAACACCTGTTTCTCATGCAGGGTGAAGTGACTGGTAGAAAAGTAAAGTTTGCTTCCTTTTGCCAAGACAGAACATAGCCCTTGGCAAGGTTACCTTTGAAAACAGTTTTTCACGCAGACATCGTATATAAGCACTATTGCTGTTGCCAAGATCCTCTGACTGGTGAAGGGTTGGAGCAATAGTGTATTCTTTCTCATTGCTGGCGGCACATATACGTAGAATTTCTTCTGAGAAAAGAAAAGGCACTTTAGTGTTTCAAACAGAAGCTAGAAATTTAACCTTCTAGGAGGAAGGTCAGTGTTAGTTTTTATTGATAGCACAGAAGAAAGGAACTGTATGAGAATGTGAAAGGTAAACTCTGTGGCAAGCTGAAACTCTTAAAAATAGAGTTTTCAAATATTTCTTAACAAAAATTAGTTCTAAAACATTCATGTTTGCGAAGTTATTTCTTTGACTCTCAAAGCAAAATTATGCTTAATGTTCCATATTGATGATTTGGGGAACCGATTCCTAACTAGGAGGGATTAGCATGTAGACAGAATTTAAAGGTCAGAACTTCAGGTGCTTACTTACAGATTAATTTCTTTTCTGTTTCCCACTTAATGGAAAAATGTATAGCAAAAAAGATCAAGTATTGCTCTTAGTATCAATTGCATTAAAATCCATTAAAATTCCATTTCTTTCAAATATGTGGAACAAATAATTTTTTCTGTGACAAAATAAATGCTCAGGTATCTTCAGCTCACATTTTTAAATAAAAGCTTGTGCTAAAACTTACTTTACCTGCATAGGCTATAATCTACTTAGAAGCCAAGAATTTCTACTGTAAATTTGAATTACGGTGTCTCACTGCTATAGTAATATAAAGTGTATATTCTAGCAACAAGTGAGGAAACTTAAACAAGGCAAGGTAAGTTACTTCAGGTAATCCACTAGCTACTCTGTTGATATCCTCAGAGAGGTAATGAAAGTTTTTAATTCCCAGAAAGTTCTTGGAGAGATTCCTATATATTGTTATTCTTAAGAAACTGTAGTAGTCCATCATATGTATCATGAGGTCCATCAGAGGTCGGTAGTGAACTTAGCAGCAGCACTCACAACGATTAAAATTCACTTCATATTAAGAGCAATTGAACTCCTCTTTTATAACTGTGTTTTCCCAGACTGTTAAATAATTTCCAGGAGAAATATCTATGCAATATTTATTCAATGTCTCAGTTTACACTGGACTTGTTGCAGGAGACTTCTTTGTTTTTATGATAGCATTGTATGTAGATACAATATTTTTTGTTTGTTTTCATTATCACAGATATGTGTGTTGGTACTTCATCTTGATACAACTTCTTTCTATTGTAATAACTTTTAATTTTTTTAATAGCAATTTTTAAATTAAATAAGTCATCCCTGTCGTGTCTTAGCCTTAAACATCAACTATGTATAGATGCAAAGTAAATGCAACCTTTACTAAGGAGCTGCGGGATGCTGTTTTTTGATTTTAGCTTGTCATTTGTTCTTTCAAAGCAAGGAACATCTCCTTTCCTGGTTAAAATTTTTCTGATTAAAAAACCCCTGTTTAAAACTGCTATATATATCAAGATTATGGGGTGTTGTATTTAATACTTCACTGAACCATGTTCATTGGTTTGAAGCTGTTTCTTCTTCATTAACTTGACATGTACATGCCGCTGGGTTGGTTTGGGCTGGAATAGAGTTAATTGTTCTCACAGCAGCTGTTATGGGGCTATGATTTCTATAACATTCAAGGATTAGAATTTGTGCTGAAGACAATGTTGACATTACAGGGTTGGGTATTTTAGTTATTGATGAGGAACACTTACACAGAGTCAATGCCTTTTTTGCTTCTCATGTTTGCAGCACAAATACAAAACATAAAACTCATAAAACTTACCATGAATAAAATTAACTCTTATCACAAACAAAACCAGTTAATAGAGTTAAGTGTGTCTGAAGTAATTTTGAAGCTTTCTTTGTGTGCTAATAATGATCTTTCTAATAAAACTGACTTGGCTTTTGACTAGTAGGATAATTAGCTCATTCTTTCAGGGTTTTTTGGTTGTTTTTTTTTTTTTTTTCAGATAGAATTTACTACATATTTTCAAACCAACACATTTCCTTGCTTTCTCAGTGGTGCAGCAGACATGAAGTGCTTGCTTATAGTGAGGCATATATAGCCTATTATGTGTATAAAAAATAAACCGTTGAATCTTGAGCTCAGTATCAGTATATTGGCTTTCAATTTTAATTGGATGGTTACTCTTGGAGCTTAAAGCCAACAAGAGCAACACCATAGGAACAACACTGTTTCTTGAGCAAAATTAATTAATCTTTCTTGAGTTCTCCTAAGTCACTTCTGAGTAATTGGTGTGTATATTGGACCTATGTCTACAGCCCTGATAAACTAAGTATTACTTGTTGTGTATGTACCACAGTATGTACCACATATTTAATAATTCTCAAACTTCAATGCTATAATCAGTTAAATCTCTACATTTATGCAATAATTAGTTGATTCTGTAGTTCCAGTTATTGAATTAGCTATTAAATGCTAATGTTTATGGTGTTTATATTTTCTCTAAGTTACTCCTATTGAGTATTCTACAGAAGATTTTGTCAATCTGCAATGCCAATAACTATCTAAAAGATAATTCCTCTCAACCCTACATAACAAAAGTAAGTATGTGCGATCCTAACAGAGGAATAGCAGAATAATAAAATCCTTTGGAACTGGATATTTTGTTGCTTTGGTACTGTGCAGATATCTTCATGACTTTGTCATTTCTCCTCTAGAAACTTGAGGCATGAGCATCTCAGTTCAAACAGCAGCTAGTTTTGTAATGAATTAACAAGCTTTAGAGAGATTGGGACTACAGCTTGACTGAAACACTCAAGTAATGACTCAGCTGATGAGAAATTCCTTATGTAAGATTGGTCCTTGGAAAATCAGTGGTTTTTTAATTTACCGATCACTTCTGGGTGCTCTGCTGCCTCCGCTGAGGCGTAGCGACCTGGTTTGGGAACAACACGGCAGCCACACCCAGGCTGCTCGGGCCACCAGCTCACAGACACCAATG
>JAIXNV010000025.1:11387584-11412447 GCA_020917445.1 Riparia riparia | reverse complement strand
AAAGGACGATTATTAAGTCCAAAACTTGGAATCTAGCAAATTCAGAGTGACTTTGATTTGAACTCTTACTTCAAGATCACTTTCATTAGTTGACTTCAACTTTATATTCTCAGCCCTCTACTTAAAATGTATCTTAAAAAGCCTCAGTTCCAGTTGCCTGCTTGATCAAAAATAGATGCAAACACATTACAAACCTTTTGGGTTTGCCTTTTGTCTTCTGCAGTTGACTAAAGTATCAGGTCAGCTAATACAAATTGCACTTCTCATAAAAAGCCTGATTCGTGATGTTCTTCAGTAGGTTCTTCTAATGAAATGCAAAATCCTGGCTCAGTCCTGATTCACTACTTTGGATGGTTCCAACTGAATAGTGCTCATGTTACCTTTTTTGTGGTTTGTTCATTTGCTTTTTTATTTTTCCGTAAAGTTAGGTGTTTTTAGAAGTTGAAAATTACTTTTCTGTCTCATAAGTCAGAAAGTTAGATTCAGGACAAAACCAGCATTTATATCCACAGTTACTACCATAACTTACACCCTTTAAAACCCACTCAAGATACAGCATAAGATAATACCATAACTTAGCGCATAGAAAATCCTAATCACAGCTGTCTATGCTGAGCCTTGGTGAGACACCACCTCGAATCGTGTGTCCAGTTCTGGACCACTCACCAAAGAAGACACTGAGGGGCTAGAACATGTCCAGAGAAGGGCAGGGAAACTGAGGATGGGTCTGGAGCACAAGTCTGAGGAGGAGCAGCTGAGGGAGCTGGAGGGGCTCAGCCTTGAGAAAAGGAGTCTCAGGGGTGATCTTACCATTTCTACAATTGCCTGAGAGGGAGGTGGGGCAGGCTCTTCTCCCAGCTAACAAGTGACAGACAAGGGGAAATGGTCTCGACTTGAGGTAGAGGAGGCTTAGATTGGATATCAGGTAAAAGTTCTTCATGGGAATGTTTGGTTGGGCGTTGGAACAGACTACACAAAGCAGTGGTGGAGTCACCATCTCTGGAGGGATTTAAAAGACATGCAGATGTGGCACTTGGGGCATGGATTAGTAAGTGGAATTGGCAATGTTGGGTTAGTGGTTGGCCTTGATCTTGAAGGATGTTTTCCAGCCTGATTGATTCTATGTTCTCTAAAATCAGCAATGCGTAGCCTGACTTGGTGTGATGGAGAACCTTAAATAACTAAGACTGTGGCATTTTATTCAAGTCAGCAAACATTTTCTGATGGGGCTTATGTCACTAGCTGAATCTATATGAAATAACTGTGCAAGATGGCCCTAATATTGTGAAAATACAGTTAGAAAGCTCCTTTAATTCCAGCACCAGTAAAGTGTCATAAATTTACATTTCCCTAAGAAAGACATTATTCATGTTTAACATAGCACATGTGAATGCATCTTCTTTTTTATGTAATTACCTCCTAAATAATAAAAAAAGTATTTTTTTCAGTTGAGAGATTTTCAATAATTGTTTTTTTCCCTGCAGTTGATTCATAACAAATCTTCTATGAATTTCTCAGCCTAGCTTAGTGCACTCAGTGATTCTTTTACTGGGGTCTATGAAAATGGCAAAACTAAAATTCTCATACTAAATACTTGTTTTGAGAAGTAAAATGCTGTTGGATCTTCATTTTAAAATACCTGTATGTGAGATTATTCCACCTCCATCTTAGAAGAGCACTTTTTGAAAAATGTGCTTATTTATGAGAGTCTCTTTTTCTTACACACCCAGATAGCAATCAGTTGTTCTTTAAGTGGAAATTGTTAGTTATTGAAAGGTTTCTGCCGTTAGATGATGCAGGATTGTAACAAGTGGGTGTCATTCTCCTTGAATTTAGAGGCCCTTAATGTTATGAAAAGGATATCGTCAGGATGTTTTACATATATCAAAGCATGGAATTAAATTATAAATCAAATAAAACCCATTATGTGTTTCTTAGCTACACAGTAAAACTGGTCTGTCCAACAAACCAGGCTGAACAATGGTACAGTAAGTGATTTATAACTAAGTTATGCATGTGTTTCAAACAATAATTCAGTTATAGCATAGTATTTTTCTCTGCTGTTATTTAAGATAATGCAAGTTTCAGCTTGTTAAACTTTGTTGAATTAGGAATTATAGATTACAGAGACTTGATTGTAAAAATTAATTTAATGGAAGATTTCAGCTGTTTTACATTTCAAAGATACTGAAAGATTAAAAGTGTATCTGTACATTTAAACACTGTATATTCTTGTGTATTTACGTAAAAGCAGAAATTTAAATCAATGGTTAATAGATTGCCAGTGCTTCAACGTGTTTCTACCAACCTGATTTCTGAGGGAACTTTTTGTCTGTTAATGAAAGCAACCCTGCCAGAGGAATCAATTCCCAGGTAGACAGCAGTATACTGGTGGGGAACAAGGGTGAGATCCCCACCCCAAAAGGGTGGGGCTACAGAGTGCTGCAGCATGTGTGGACAGGGCTTATGTTGCTGTGGTTGCAGAACAGAGCTCCATCCTGCAGCAGTCATGGTGCAGCACCCTGGGACCTTCCTAAGGTGCTTATGGCGCAGCAAAGAGACTGTGTGCCACAGGGTGATTGTCACAGTGTCACTGCGCTGCCAGCTTTGTGTTCAGGGTGCAAGCAAGAGGCTATTGGGGGTGAACTGATACACTTGTGTCAGGTCACATTTCCACACTGAACTCAACAAGGATAGTGTGTTTTACCTGGAGATGGAAGTGTGTCTACTCTTTTCTCTCCCTTAAACATGTTTGCTTCAAAGCAGATACAGTCTTTCCATACCATTACTTTTTACTGCTTTTATCTTTATTATTAACCTTAAAGAGCATGCAGAGGTCAGGTATTTGACCTATGGAGCATAAAATTTGAATGATGAATTTGATAGATAAGATAAAATATACAGAAGAACAGGGCACAGTAACTGAAATAACTTCAATGTACTGGGTAATTCCAGTGCTGTCTAGTGTAACGGTATGTAGGGCTTGTGAGGAGGCAAAATGTGTTTCAGCTAAGCTGTAAGAATTTGTATTGAGCTTGTAATGAAGAGCATCATGTTCAGTGAAGTTGTTAGTGAGGAACAGAGGGATCCCAAGGAGCTGTCAGCATAGGTTGGGACACTGGTCCTCCAGTCACCTCTAAGTGTACCAGACTCCCCTTTACCAGGGCTCCAAAGCTTTTTTGGCTGTCTTCCTGCCCTCACTTCCTCCACTTTGTAATGAATTTCACCTCATAGCTTCCGCCTATGAGAAACCCACCCAAGTCAGTGTCTTTCTTTATCCCTCTTTAAAGCTTCAAGGGGTAAATCCTTGCCTTGGAGGTAATGCACACTGAAGTTCTTCATGGCTTGTGGTGTTCATGCAACAGAACTAGCAAGAAACAGGCAATTTTAAAAAACCCCTCACTTTTGAAAGTTAGAGTAAGTGGGGGATAGAGAGCAGAATGACTGTGTTTATTGCTGTTGAGTACCACAGCTGCACAGTAATAAACATAATACAATTATGGAAATCCTAATGTGATAATAACTAAGTAGTTTCATTTATTTTGTGTTTAGAAACCCCTTCAGAGACATTCAAGGTTCCAAACATTCATACAGTGCAGATTAAGAGAAAAATAAATATGAAAGTAATTTATTTTAATGTTTATTAAATTTATAATGCTTGCGGTATCCCCAGAACTTCCCATACCACCTCCTAGTAAAAGAAAAATAGGGTTATATTCTCTGATTGAAGGCAATGTTACCCAAAAGATGGTGCATGTTTTTCATATATGCACATGAGTTACAGTTACATTTGATGTTGGATATGTTTCTGTAAAACAGTAAAATGCTGATTCTTACTCTGGCTTCACTGGGCTTTACTTTTCATTGCCACATCAGAGATAATGTTAAAAATAATATTGGTTAAAGGCCACCTCATGGTCTCTTCTCTTATTTACACATCTGGTGCATCTACTTACCCTCTTAACATGTTAGCTGCAGAATGGTTACCTCTGTCTAAAATATTGACCAGATAAGTCACTTCTAACTCTACTAGCAACACACTAGTCAGTCTCTGTTGATGAAATATAAAATTAAAATCATTACTCAAGACAGAGCTGTAATAACACCATGTATCATTTGACATAAAGTGCTCAAACTTTGTAAAGTGCAGAAGTAATATCCCTCACTCTTTGGTCTTCGTTTAACAATCACGTACTTTCACAGGCTTTTCAAGCCATCATTTTAGACAGTGGAAGTGCCTGGAAATCAAATCTTTATTAAATGTTTATGAGGGAGGGCACATAATGACTTCTAGGGGACCCTATGAAGAGATTCAGTATCCAGAGAGTGCACTTATCATTGTTTGTTGTTGCTGTGATGGTTGATATTAAATATTTAAGTGGTGGCAATTTGCTCAAAGCTGTACAAGACCAGACCAAAAAACACAACACAGCCTTTAAAAACTTTGTCTTAATCAAACAAATGCAGAAAGTACACTAACTCACTATGAAGCATACCTGGAAAAAAGACCTGAGGAGAACACCTTTTAACATTGCCCATGCTTTCCCTTTGCCATCCTCACGTGCCTTGCAGCAGCAAGAGTTGCTGCAGGAGGAAGGTGCTTCCTGTTGGGGAAGGTATAATCGAAGGCCACTGTTTGCTTTCTCACCTTTACAATAACTGCAGGGACAGCCATTTGACTTTTTCATTTCCCCTGTGACATTGTGCTAGAGAAGATGGGAAGGAGCACTGTTACCATATCCAGAAAGAGAAAGCACAGGTACCAAAGGCTTCACTGACATAAAACAGGTCACAACAAAAGACTTTGGGGTAAGAGTTTTTTGGTTCACTGAGTGAAAACAAAAGAGATTGGCTGCTTTGCATACAGGTAGAGAATTGTCATCACATACATAGAAGTAGTATGGGAAAGTCTGATGGAACTAAAGGAAAGAGATACAAAAAAAGGCATAGTCCCCAGTGCTGCTGGTGGACAAAAAAGATACTTTTCAGAGCTATTCAACATCCATGCTATGTAGATCCTTATGATATCCTTAAAAGACAAAGACAATAATTATAAGGAGGAGACTTATTTTGGAAGGATAATACAGTTTGACAGAAAGTGGTACTTTGTAGAGTGTGTGTTGAGCAGTATACCAAACAAGCAACTATACATTTTGACAGTTTCTGTGGATAGAGACGGGGAGGAGACAACACAGAATTGTGACCTTAATTAATGAAGAAATTATGCAGCATATAGTATTACCATCTCCCTTGAGTAATAATGTGTAGATTCAGATTTCTATTTTGCAAAACAGACTAGCATAGGAAAATCAAAAAAGGTACAGAAGGAAGTCTGAGAATCATCAGCAGTTACTCACCAACAGAGGAAGTAATAACAAATAATAAGAAATTGGAACCACCATAAATAAAACTAGAAGAAAGAGAAGGCATCACAGAAACTGGATCATTGAAATCCCTAAGCCAAGAGGTGTTCAAAACCTTTACAGAAAAAAAATTACTGAGCACAAAGTGGCCTGAAGGATTTTTTTAGGGTGGGGAAACAAGAGCCTCTGAGAGCACTTCATCTGAACTAAACTGGAAACCAAAAATGCTAAATTGGATGCAGGCAGTAGCAGATAAGGAGGTGGATATGTGTGCATTAGTTCTTCCTCCAAGCAGTGTTCATACCAAGTTATGATGAACTTTGACCATTGTGTGTGATAGATCTTTTATGTAAATTAGGAATCACTTATTTTTTACTAGCACAGTCCTCATCTGTGACTCAGCTATCATAGTATTGATGGACGTACGTGTGTTGTTTAATGTGTATCTGTCAGTTGGCAAAGAAAGATTTTAACTAAACCAGTAGAACATTTGCAGTTTGGTGCAAAATTAATTTCATTTTGTCCATTAGCTGATTTCCAAATATTGTTTAAAAATAGAAAGCTTTAATTTTTTAGCATCAATGTATTGTTTCAGTTTATTTGACATCTTCTGATAATTTAATTAATTAAAAGAATGTTTGGTTCTTCAAAAACAATTACACTGATTTTTAATATTCCTTTAGTTTGCAAATGAGAACAATATGCACAGCTTTGAACTCTTGTGAATTTAGGCAAGGTAAGTTTTTTTCAGATGTTACATGCATTTAGAATTGAATATGTTGCACTTCAGTAAAGTTTATAAAAGTCCTTTTGCTCTCAGGCATCATTTTGCATAATAAGGAAAGGAACACAGAAAGCAGTCACTAAGTTTCTAAAGGTTAAATTAGAAGAAATTAGAAATGCATGAAAATTATAGGATCATAAAGATGTAAACCTGGAATATCAATAATTTAAATTTGTTCTCTGTTTGAGGCAGTTTAGTGTACTAGGACACCAATACAAAATTATGTCTAATCTTTTATACCAAGTTAGTTCCTAGGAAATCTGTTTTAGCATTCCACTGTTCTGACAGTGAGGTGGGGGGCCACAAGGAAAGCAGTCTTTGTTGTAAATCTGTATATTTTCTCTTTTTTTTCCAAAGATTATGCAGAACAATATGTAAGTGTCTTTTTTAATAGCTTCATTTGACACATAGGGAATTTGTTACATGTTTTGATCTTAGCCTTTGCAACTGATCACCTAAACTTAGTACCTTCAACCTGACATTTATTTGCTAAAGTCTTACCTAGAGCTGATTTTGTCTGTTTTGGAAATGGGTCTCCTGAACGGCAAGCAAAAGGCAGTATGAAGCTCCTCAATTGTGCCTTTCACATCTTAGTATTATTAATACAGTGCTGAATGAGATTCACTTGTGTCATGCTGTTGGCTCTTGGATAGTGTGTAGTAAGTTGAAATATTTCACCAGTCTGTTTGCTTTTATCTTTACTAAAGCAGGAACAAAAATCCCTGTTCATTTTCTCTGCTTTAGTCTGAACAGGAGTCTAAATTTGTATATATTTAGAAAGAAAGCATGTTGAAGGTGCAATTTGGTTTTATATTATAGTTTCATAAGTAATAAATTATATTTAATTATTGAAATCTTGCCAGTGAACTCTTAAGTACTTCTGAGCATGCTGTGAGTTAGGAAAAGTGGGAAAATAATATTTAAAATTTTACGTCATGTGTAAAATACAAAGTTTATCTTCATAACCTTAAAGGGAAGGATGTGATTAATACAAGTTTTGTTGTCAGTTGTGTGTGCAGGGATGTTTTAAAGTAAATTTTGGAAAACTAGTGTTGAGGAGGACAAGCGTCTAAAAAAGTTGTAATCAGAAATCTTGAGTCACGAAGTTGTTAATAATACATTAAATCTATTAAATATAAGCTGCTACTCTAGCTGTCAACCTTTCTGTTTCCATTGTCCTGTCAGACAGACTCCTTTCCTCCGTCTTTTCTCACTTTCACTTTTATCCCGCTCTTTGTTCTTCACCCTTCTATTTTCTTCCCCTTCCTCTCCCCTCTGCTCTTTTTATACCCTTTTGCTATGGCCTCAGAAGTACAGTAGTGATTTTCTGCACCTGGGTTATGAGAAAGAGGAAGCTAAAAGAAATTCTGCTAGTTTTTTAGTATTTGCAGTATGAAATGCAAATAAATCTCCTTACAAATAAATTACTAGGAGAAGCAAAAACAGGTGAAAAATCACTCTAAATATTTTTAAACTATTGTATTTAAATAAAAGATTGGGGCCAGAGCTGGGTTAGGATGGAAAGACTGAAAAAAACAATTTGATCATCCAGTTCTGATAAGAACTGAGAGCTCTACTGAGGCGAAGTCATCATGTTCAAGATGTCAGCAGAATAGGCAACATGGTGCACTTTTTCATCAGATAACACCAGTTCAGGCTTATCAAAATCAAATTAGCAATCAGGAAGCCAGGATTCACACACTCTTGGTTGCATCTATACTTTTAGTACCTCACCTATGTTTCTCTTCAGGTGCCAGCTATCAAAGCACGGCAACTTGTAACTAGATGCTGGAGAAGTCTATATTCATATGACAGTGCAGTGCTTCAGGTATGCAAGGGACATCCTGCATTATTGCAGCCTAGCCCAGTGGCTGATTGTCCTCCTGAGGAGTTCTCTCTACATCTGCACATCATTTCATTGTGCTCTGCAGAGGGAATCTGGACTTTATTTACTAATTTGGGAGTTAGGAAGAGGTATCTATATGTACCAAAGTATTCACAGAGCCCAGTATACATTCAGTTGCATTCTTATTGTTTACATTTTCTTAGAAAATCATTAGGATAAAGCTCAAGAGCTTTTTTATTTACTGGGAGTGTGTGGGTAGCTATGTTCAAATGAGCATTAGATTTGGTTAAAATCCATAAAACAGCATTTTCTGATATTTTTTAACATGCTTAATATTTTGTAGTGATTTTTGTTCATGATTTATTTCACATGTTCATTGTCAATTTTAAATAGCTTTATTTCTAGTCCCAAGGTCAATATAATAGCATTTTAAGTAAATCTGACAAAATAATTGGAGGTGTGTGCTTGAATGTGATTGTATATCTGTGTAGCTCTTTAAATACCTCTTAACATTTAAACAAAATCTCCTCTTCCTCAGTGTGAAAAATACAGTTGATAGAATTGTTCATTCCAGATTGAGGAACAAGTAATAGAAATTTGCATAATCCATCAATATAGCTTTCCCTACACGGTGTCACTATGTATGAACTTAAAATTATTTAGATTTCTCAGAAAATATGTTTTCTGCAAATATGAAGGGGACAAAACTGCCTTTTAAGCAAAATTTGAACCATTTGGCTGACTTGTATTATTTTTTACTATTAAAAGTACTGCATTCTCTGGGATGCTCATGGTGTAGGAAGGAAATACGCAAAAGAAAAAGTAGTCTTTTGAAGAGATATGAAACATGAAATAGCTTATGGTTAACATTTTAATGATGCAAGTTGCAAAATCAGCTATGTAGTTGATCTCTGGTCCTTAACAATTATGAGGACACAGTTATGGAGTTTCTTGGAGAAAATCACACCAAGAAATAGCAAGTCCCTTCAGTATGTTGTTGAGGCGAGTCAGATTTACTTCTTGTTATAAAAGTTTTTCTTTATTATGGATGCTTTGTGTCCTATCATTTCATATTGGCACTGTGGCAGGTTATTGCCTTGTGTTCTGTTCCTGTTTTTCTGATTTGCAGTGTTAAAAAGGTTGTTGGGGGATGATTCTTGCTGTGTATTGCTGCCCATAAATGTTTTTGGTAATCATCAATTTAAACACTGGAATAGGTATGGAAGGGATACTTTATTGTTACTGCTGTGGGTATCTAGGATTGTTAGAGGTTAGGTAAATGGATAAAATTAGTAGGTATGTGTGTGCTTTCTTTTTGTACTGTTGACAGGAGATTATGGATTCATTTGCCAATCATGTCAGTGGAAAGACAGGGAACAACTAGGATATGCTTTTTTCTCTCTGAATCTTGTTTTGGAGATTAATAACAAAGTACTCAAGAACCTTGAAAAACTTCCTGTACATTACTCTGTCTTGTAATGCGTGCTTTCCAATATTAAACATTCCATGGATAAATAAACATGGACTGTGGGGATTTCTGTGTGAATGATTTTATGGTGGTTTGAATGAAATGCAGGCACAAATGAGTGTTAACTACAGAAGTTGAGTGTCTGTGAATGGGAAACAGGATGTAGAAGCAAGCACAAGGCAAATCAGGATTTAATATTTATTATTCAAGTATGTTGCTGCCTTCATTGATCAGTTCAGACTTATGAACTTAGGAATTTACTTATGAAACCAGTGATTGCCAAGCTGATAAAGTGGAACAACTCAGGTAATCTCTCAGTAGTCTATAACATTGAACAGATACAGTATTCTATTTTAAAATATGGTTTAGGTGGTGGTTTTGGTTTTTGTTTTTTAATGACTGTTAAATTGTTGTTTTTAAAAAATTATTTACACTGTATTTAGGGAGTTGTCAGCATTGAAAATAGAAAACCTTCTTAATTTTCCTGTTTTAATGTGATTGCTTGTTTGTTTGGAGTGCCAAGGAAATGCCTTTGTGGTGCTGACTAGAGCTCTCCTCTGCATACTCTTATCTTGGAGAAATCACAGGGCTTTGAAAAACAAAAATGAAGTGTCATTAATGAAAAAAAATATTGCAACCTTTTTTTTCATGTTTGTTCTTAACATTTTCTTCATACTTGGTGTTTTGGTAGCCAGTATTTTTAATTCATCATCATAATTTATTCTTTAATGGTTTCATTTTCTTTATTCCCTTAAAATTAAATGCTTTAATATATTACTGACACAACAATCAAATTTATGAATGAAAAATATTTTCAGATAGTAATCTGATCAATCACTTCAATTAGCATTCAAGAATCAAACAACTTGTAGTAGCCAGGTGTTTAAAAGAAGCTTTATTATCTATCTATCCATCTGTCTATCTGTAAAATCATCCTGCGATGTGGATTTGCTTATAATGTCTGTCATTAAATAACTCTAAGAAAACTTTCAGCCCCTACCCAATGAAGTGGTCTTAGAACCAATGTCTGCTAGAACAAAGCTTTATCATTTAATGCCTAATCTAAAAAATATTATATTTTCATGTTTTCAGTGAATCAGGTATAACAGATACATCAAAAATATAGTTACATTATTAAAATAGTTTTCTTGTTAACTGAAGGTGCTAATCTCATACATTTATATAGGTTTAATTCTAATTTATTTTAATTCTAATTTACATTTTTTTTGTCATATAATCATATATTTCTGTGATTTATATTTATCGTGTCCTTCTTTCAAGATACTTTTACAATCATGACAATATAAGAGAGGGTACATCAACCCTCAAAATCCCAATCAAGTGGGATTTTGTATCTTTTATGCATTCTTTTATATCTGCACTTTAAAGATGTAATTTGACCAATAAGCAAATTACTGGGCTTTCTACATGTGACTGTAAATAACACTGATGATACCATTTAGTTTTCATGGGCTTTCAGTGATTGAAAAATGAGTTTTTATATTAATTGCTTGATAATCAAGTAATTATTAAAAAGTAATTTAAAGTAGAAAAAAATAGGGTGGATACATGGAATTATGCTTTTTTTCAAGCAGTGAAGAAAGTTCAAGAAATTTAATCTTTTATCATGAAGTAGTTGTTTTCAGCCACTATTTTATTCACCAAATAGAGAGATTCAGGTTTTCATAATATACAATATGTTCAAGTGGCTTTCTCTGTCCCTCAGAGCCCTGCCCCGTTTTGTCTAGCTTGAGAGAGAAACCAGTTCAGAAGGAATCTTCCTTCCAGGGTAAAAGCTACCCAGAGGCTGCAAGCCTTCTGATTTAGAGAGAGCAGGTATCCGTTGGTGGCAAAAGGAAAGAGTCTGCTCTTTGTCCAGGGGGGATCAGGGCTTTTTTGGGGGGGTCCCGCCCCTCCAGAATCCCAAGCTCTGTTCGGTCCCATTCCCCGGTAGAAGAGAGCTTCCCCCCCGCTCCCCGGTCCTCCCAGGGCTTTTATCCAGAGGGCAGGGACTAGAGGCAGGGACAAGCCACTACCCAATCAGGGACAAGGTGGGAGTGGAACAGAGTTGGGTTACATTCCAGTGTGGGAAGATGGGCGGGGCAGAGCAGGGACAAACCACGTGATACATTTTCCAAGGGAACAGAAGAAACATTAGAAAACCCAATATAAACGTGAAATACAATATTAAACCAATTAACACACTACAACAGTACATATATTGTTGTTTCTTTCTTTGCACTGATGGACAGAGTATCTGTCTCAGGTAATGACTTAGACCACAAGAGTTGTGTACCCTGTTTCTATTGGTTTTTCAACTTGATTATTCTTTTATTGATATTGAAGTATCTGGAAAATTTTAAAATAATTTAAAAATTTGAGTCATCTTCTGATCTGGGATATCTGACTTACACAAAGTGGGAGAAAGGGATACCTGAAAATTGCTAGTATGTCTATTTTTCTTCCTCAAATGATCTTCAGCTATTTTTGTTGCCTTTCCTGCAGTAACTCACACCAGTATTCAGTGGGGCAGTTTCTGAATGCTGCTGCTATGCCAGCAGCATCTGAAAGATAGATCCAAGGTGTAGGATTGCAGGTTTTCTGCTGTTTTATCAGATATTTATAAAAATGTGCAGCAAGGCAGGGATCTAAATAACTTTTTACTTTCTGAGAATGGAGAACTGGAATGTATTAAAGTTTTTCATTTTGATGTCTGTTGCACAAATACGTGTGCCTGAAATTCCAATGATGCTTTTAGCTTATATAAACTCTTTTTCATTTATAAGAGTCTATATTCTGGTAATATTTCTTAGATTTTTACTAGTTTGATCACATTTCAATATTGTTTTCTTTTAATGTGTTCTGTAATGATTTAATCATTCATACCTATTCTATAACTGACTAACAGCTAAAACAAAATTATAAACGTAATTTTTTTTGCCTGATGAATAATGTGTAAGCCAGTATTAAACTGTATAATCTGTATTAACCAGTACAGTCTTTATGGAATGATTGGCTCTTTGTAACATGTTCTCTGCCTGGGTCAGAAAGGGAGGAATTGTCCCTTGACCAGAAATGAGAATATGTCACATTTACACCTGGTTGCCCTTTCTCTTCATGCTTTAAGGTTACAGTTTTTAACAGCTTGTAAGTTGAACAGAACTGCTACTTTCCTTCAGAATTTTCCCAGTTTCCTGTGTAGCTGTTTGATTTTATTGAGGGTAAAGCTTTTTGAGATATAAATGAGAAAAGGCAGCATTTCTCAGATCACAGAAATTAGTGAAAGCACATGCATGTTTAATGTTTACTTTAAATATGACCATTTGTCCTAATAGAAATTATTTTTGCTTTGGTTTCTGTAGACTATATTACAAAATGTCTATATGTTTTGCAGGAACAAAGGCATTTGTAGTTAACTGCTCCCTTGACCACGAAGGGAAATTAATCACAAGCCACAGAGCTAAAAACTGTCCAGATTAGCCAAATAGCCATTGCTTTCTAACTATGAGTTTCAGCAGCTCCTACCCCTGTGGACTGTGACAAAGAGGGGTTTGTATGACAGAATTGCTTCTGGGAAAGTTATCCAGGTAAACTGGAGCCATGCTGGAGGCAGTCATCTCCCAGAGATACTGGTTTGTCTGGGTGAAGCCTTTCTCAGTAACATGCTGGTCATCCAAATATGCCCAAAGTAATAGCCTTCAAATTAACCAAGATGTTACGCTCCGGCATCTGTTTGGCATATCACTTTCACCTGGAAAGGACTTCTATGCAGAGTACTTATAGCAGTTCTCAAAATGTCAGAGAAGCATCACTGGTTTTGGTTAATGTAGTGAATGAAGGATTCCTGACAGGTTGGGGTACTTTCAGTAAGCATTTGCATGGTACATTTGACAGGCTCATCTGGATGACTTCTGCATAGAGAAATTTTTTGGTTTATGAGCTTTATCTAACTTTAAATTCTTTGAGGTGCATTTTAAGTAGTAATGGTGCACAAAAAAAAAAAGAGCCCAGTTTACCATGTAAAAGTGGAAAATAGTCATTCCTTGACTCCAGTCAGCAACTATGTACCATGCAGCTTACACACCCACCTACTCCCTACTGTGGGATGGGGAGAAGAATCAGAAAGAGGGCAAAACCCAGGGCTTGAGATAAGAACAGTTTAATAATAGAAATAAAATAGCAGCAGCAGCAGTAGTAGTAATAGTAAGTAGTAGCAGTGTTCTACAGCACTACTGTTCCTGCTGTTTTTCCTATTGTAATGAAAAGATAAACAACAAAATGAGAGAAATAAACCCTAAGAAAAAGAAGTGAAGCACAATGCCATTGTTCATCGCCCACTGACTGATGCCCAGTCTGTTCCCCAGCAGTACTGGGCCCCTCCTGATTGATTCCGCCTGGTTTATGTACTGGGTATGACATTCTGTGCTGTGAATTTCCTTTTGGCCAGTTTGCGTCAGCTCTGCTGGCCATGCTCCCAACCAGTTCCTTGTGCATCTCCGCACTGGCTGAGCTTGACTTGCGGTGAGCACAGTTCAGCAACAACTAAAACATTGCTGTGTTCTTAGCATGATTTTCATGCTAAATTGAAAACACAGCACTGTTCAGTGTCCTTTCACTCTACTCCACCCCAAGGGATCTATCATTAACAAGAACCTCAGTAACCCCTCCTCCAAAGGCAGGTTTTAATATTAAATTGGTATCAAGGATAGTCTAGGAATATTTCAGCATGTTCAACTATGTGAGGCTCTTGCTGGCTTACATGGCTTATCTTTTAACCTCGTGTTTAAAATACTTCAATTCCTAACCCTTAGTATTTTAATATTATGTTTTTTCAAAGGAACAGATTTACAGTTGACACCTATGGTCTTCAGGCAGCACAAGGAACTTGGGTCTAAAGAGTTGAGGTAGCTTTCAAATCAAAAGACACTTGTATAACACACCTTTGAGGAGTTGCTAAAGGTTAAGCACCTGTAGATTGATTGTTTCTCTGCTTTGCCAGTGATTATGCTGTATTTTGCAGAAAGGATGTAGTAAATGGACCATCACAGTTTCTTTTTCTGCCAATTGTCTGTTAAGATGTTTCTGTAGTTTTCATTGTCTGTTATTTAGAAGCTTTTCTTTTATTATTTTTGGCTTGGATAATTGCAGCTATAGTTTGGATGTGTTCAAAATTTCTTTGTAAGCATTCTTACAAGTCTCCTGACAAGCTTTTATTTTTCACACTTTTAAGTCAAGTTGGTTGACCAACCTGAGGTTTTTGACTGCAGTGTTAAGAATTTCTGTAGGCTGTCCAAGACTCATGAAAGAGGAAAATAGTTTCTCCTTCTCATGTAGGATCTGAACATTTGACGGCTTTTGTGTGAGTTGTTAATGGATGGTTTTCCATATTCCTTTATAGAAAGAGCCACTTAATTGTTTTTTTAGGTTCCAGCTAATTTAGAGTATAGACAAATAGTTTGCTCAGCCCAGTATGAAGCTGGATGTACTGTATACTTGTTTTTGCTTGGGCAGAAGAAACTTCTTTATCATTCATCATGAATCTGAACCAGCAACAGAGTAAATCCATGAGGCCCTGGAGGTCAAATTGTAGAATTCTTTTTTTATATGTCTGTCAGGAAGAATTGTCAGCAGTTATCTTCCTCATCTTTCTACTCTAACCCACTTTATATCACAGAATCATAGAACTGAATAGCTTCTTCCAGAGCTTGTTTAAGAAAGGGCAAACAGCCAGTTGATAAGGTGAGAAGAAAAAGATAAAGCAGGCTCAGTAGTGTGCTGATCAAAAGCTGAAAAGAACCACAGGTTTTTTGAATGTTTTTAGCCCATTGGTGTGGCCAAATAGTTAAAAAAGTAAAAGAATGTCATTCAAGGTATTTATAGGCTGGGAACTGTTGGAAGGCGGTATTAAGAGGGGTTGCTTCCTTTTCTAGCATTGATTCTTAAACAGACAGGTCTCTAGATGAAGGTCTAAGATCCTTTATTTGCAACATAGATTCTGATTGTGTTTGAAATATTTTGTATTGATTAATTCTAGCATGTCTTCAGTGGCCTTCAGTTTTGTCTCATATTCCTGTGTAGATGTTATTATTTTGTATGCTAGCAGTATGCTAGCATGTATGCTAACCCTGGGATTCTAGATGGATAATTTCAACCCTTACACTTTGTGAGCTGCCTGTGGCTGGAGGCATTGTTGTCCTTTCTGGTAAGGAAAAGTAAAAAAAGTGTGGAATCAAACTAAAAAAAGACACTTTAAAAAAAAAAAAAAAAAAGAAAACAGAGGTGAAGATAGGCATAGGACATGTGCCTCAAGTCATATGCCGAAAGATCTTTGCTTCAGAGTATTTAATACAGCACAAGAACTGAGTGCGGAAGTAAAAGTGAAAGTTGTGTCCATTCTTTCTGTGATATTAAAAAAAAATTAGGTGGTGTCCTGGTTTAGGGCAAAGATGGGGGAAAACCCCTGAATGGTGTCCCTCTGGGGAGCAAGCCCAAATGGCCCCTCCCCCCAGCCGGTCTGGTAAAGAACTTCCTCGGAGAAAAGTGGAAAAAACTATTTTACTTAACAAACAAAGTGCATACAAGTATAAAGAATTTACAATATGAAACAATAAAACCTCTCGTTCTGAAGTGAGATGGCAAATTAAGAAAGTCCTTGCCGTGGGTGTAGCTCGGCTCTCTCTCAGTCTCTCATCAGTCCCAGTCCCTCCGGCGCTGCTGGAAAATGCCGAGGTCCAGGCCCCGGTGGGCCACAGGTGCAGCCCCCAGTGCTCCCCTGGGTTTTCAGTCCAGAGCAGGTTTAAACAGTTCCAAGAGAAGGGAAAAAAAGCAGTCCAGGGAACTTCTCTGCCCTAGCTAGCTGAAACTAACTAAAAGCCAAAAGATCTCTGTCCTGCAGTCTCTCCAAGCCTCCACCGAACAGCCCGTCCACAGAAGAATGTGGAGGAGTCAGGCAGTTTTCTCAAAACAAACTCCGCGCTTCTCCTTGCTCTTAGAACCAGTCTTAAAGGCACAGGACTCAATATACAGCACAAACAGAACAGACAATTGGGGATACAAGCATCACAAAGTCACCCTAGGACAGATGGTTAGAACTGAAACATATTAAATGGATGAAAGGAGAAATCTATTTCCTGCTCAAAATCTGTGACAAAATACTGCTGCAGATACTTTTGAGAAGACGTCAGCAGTAATTTTTAGTTTTCTAGGAGTTTTCTGACTTAAGTAAAATGTCTTATTTGAAATACAAATCGCAATATAGCTGTAAATCTTCAACAGTTCTAATAGAAAATATGTAACAGTAAATGTGTAGATGGATATCCAAGTTTTTTTCAGGTAATGCTTTTACATGTACCTTGAACTGGTTGAAAATTACGATTCTATGTTTACCATGAAACACTGAAAACAAGATGTTCTCAATACCAGCTTCAGGCAAAATGGATTCTTAGAATAATAGATTTTTCTAATTTGACTGGAGTCCTTGATTTCTGTTATATGGTTTCCCCTAGTGAAAGCCAGTCCCATTCTCAAATATAGTTTGAGACAGTACTTATATGAGGGTTTATTAATTCTTCTTTCCACTGTAAAGAGCATTCCTGATTTCTGACAATAGCTACTTAAGCAATTGTCACTCTTGAGCTCAAGTGGCTCGAGAGTTTTCCCCTATATGGCATTGTAAGCTGAATTATCTTAAATTTTACTTTTTCCTAAACTGCTGCTATCAAGAGGTTTTCTATTTAGCTCAACTGGCAAATAACCAGACTGTTGGAAATATTTCTATTTTTATACATAAAGCAACATGTTTTATTTTAGTTATAAAAACAGGACAGCTGAAGCATCTGCTTTCAATACATTTAAAAGGAATTGCATTGGTGTTTTTGTTGCAGAAAGAGCAAAGAGTATGTATTTTTCCTATACGAAATATAGGAACTGATGTTAAGAGGCTGTGATTCTTTTTTAAAAAAAGCCATATGTAGAAGGCAAATCATATTTTCCATATTTATTTCTGCACTAAACTATTATTGGCTATGACACATGTCTAAATGTATGATACACAATGTGCTGAGATTCATTTGGAATCTTGATTTTTACTGACTTTTCCTGAGGATTTTAAAGGATGCTCATCCTTCCATGTAAAGGTTATCTGTATGGAGCTGGCAACCTCTAATTCATGCTTGAAGCCCTTTGATCTGCTACATTTTTTTTGATCATTTATTATGAGCTTCCCACCTATTCTGGAAAGCTGGACTTACTTTCTTTTGTGTCATGTGTTTCTATTGGAGGTTTTAAGATTCAGAATTTCAGCTGTTTTCCTGAATACTGAACACTGCTACGGTTTTCTGAAACATGAGCATCAGCATGAAAGGCTTGAGGAAATGTTGAGACATCTTTCTGGAGGACTAGGAGGAGTTCTTACTTTTGAACGGAATGATAGTAAAAATCCACTCAGGGTGCTGTTATGCAACAGTTTTCTGCCATTTTCTAAGTTTCAAACTGAAATGTAAAGTCTATCTGCCTGCTCCTCACTTGCAGATAAATACTAAAGAAAGGCAACTTCACGTAAAATTTTTCAGATAAATTTTGTTCCGCATCTCATTTGTGCACATTCAGGGGTTTTTTGGCTCCTTTTCACATTTGACAAATTCTTCCATTTGACTGTGTAGCAACTTATATTTCCAATTAAAAAATCAATATTAATAACCATACATTGTCATACATATTTTTCTGGCCTTTATTCATAGAGATGCTTGGGAAGCTGTGTATCTATTTGCAAATCTAGTCACATATACAAACTTAGATGTTAGAGTTAATACCCAACTCAAACTACTTTCCAGAAACATGAGCTGTTATTGTACTAAGAACTTCATTAAACTTTAAAAAGTCTCGGTTTTTGTTTTTTTGTTTTTGTTTTTGTTTTTCAAGGTATCCAACTTGTAGCAATTTCTTTATGAGAACTGTAAATCCATTTTCATTATTCCCTAAAGGTAGAATTTTTTATTTTTTTTTTTCTCACTGGGATTACATGTATTGGGTTTGGGGTTGCTTTATTGTGTTATATTTTTTAAAAAATTCATATTTATGCTTAGTATTAACCAGCTTAGAGAATCACAAGCAGGTTTGGGGGGGGGGGGCTTGTTTTGTTTTGTTTTGTTTTGTTTTGTTTTGTTTTGTTTTGTTTTGTTTTGTTTTTTCCCTGCATAAGATCTTTAAAATAGGCCTGAAATCTTTTATAAAGCCTCACGTTTTTTATAATTTTTTTTATAAAGCCTTGGGAAATACATGCATGTAAGACATAATTACAGGGGTAAATCTACATTTACAATACTTTCATGCAATTACATTTTTCCATTACATTTTATAAGATCCAGTATAACCATCTGGATGTTGACCGGTAGATTCAGCACACAGCTTAAAAGACTCAGTTGTATCTTTGATTTTTAATAGTACTGTTTCCAGAGGCATTCTTTTAAACATTATTTTCTTCAAGTGTTTTTTCCTATGTAAAACTTTATCTGGCTCTTTTTTTTATATACTGGGAAATGCACTTTTCCATGATGTCTTAGTCTTTTTTTGTTTTGGGGGGTTTTTTGTGGGGTTTTTTTGGCACTTGATTAATATATTACACTGTTTTATTTACCTGGGTCTGCAGTTTTGGAAGCCTTTCATTTCATAGATTATATCTCTCCTCCTATTATCTTTTATAAGAAAGAGTAAAACAAATTATTTGTTCTCATATCTCTCTCTCTCTTTTTTTTTTTTTTTTTCCTTTTGGATGCCAGTATTGAATGTGTGTAGGGGATTACAAAGTATGGTAATAAGTTGTAATTGCATTATTGTGATTGTCTTCAAAGACCACTGCTGAAGTATTTGAGAATCCTTAGGAACAGCCTATTAGGAGTGTTTGTATGCCTTTGACTCTAACTTGAGTGCTTGTAAAGATTAGTGGCCACTTCAGTCTTCCTTGAACTTGTTGGGTTGAGAGACTTATTTGAGTGGGGTTTTGTGGGTTTGCTAAATCATTTCATATAAAACATAAAATGTTATATATAAACCAGGAAGTATATTAATATTTCTTGTTCTTCTAATAATGTATTTTGTTATGCTAAGAGGAAAAATACACTTTAAAAGTTCTTGGATGTTTGCAAAACATTGGTTTTTCCTCCATGAAAAAACATAAATACTTGGAGTATTCCTTGATGGAAATTTTAATTCTTTAAATGTCACCTATCTGCCTAGCTTTTCCTTTTGTTGATGGTTGTAGATATTAATTTTTAATTTATGGATTTTTCTAATAAATGTACCTGATTAAAGAAATATTTCAAATTGTATAGGAAATTAAAAACTCCCACTGTGTGAATGTAACCTGAAAATTGGGTTTCTTTCCCCAAGTTTGACAACCATCACTATTTTCACCTTTAGTAACCTTCAAACTCTTACCTTGTCATTTCACTTGTTAAATAAAATTAGTCTGGATGAGTACAACTGAAAATTATTTCAAGTGTAAGTTGACATAGTGGACTCTGAAGGGGAAGGAAGACGATGGCATAAGCAAAAAGAGAATAAGCAGGTTCCCGTTCTAGCTCTTTAGTCATCTGGAGCTCCCACCTGCCAACCCTTCCAAATAATCTCAGGCTACCTTTGTAATGATTTAATTGCCTTCCTTGTTGTCAGGGGATATACTACAGCACACAGTGATTATCTAAGACAACTAGAGGAAATGGACACAGACACTGAGTTCCATCTCAAGAGCGTTTCCTGTGCTGAAGCCCAAGACTCCTTTTAAACCCTGCCTCTTTGTTTTTGTGTAGAAAGCACCCCAAACCCAAACCCAACCAAACAAAAAACCAATTAAGCTTCTCAGATGTTTTCACAAACAGTATCATAAGCATATATTTGGTATGGAAACCTATGGTTGTGAAACTGTGTAACTGGGTAAAATAAGAATGGACACTGTGGACGTTGGATTTTCAGTGAGGTTTTGATAGTTGTAACTGAAATAAGAATGTAAAAGGTAAGCTCTTAGTGATATGTGTTCCTCTGCAGTCATCAATCAGCTGTAAACATTTGTATTTCATAATTGTTTTGTAGTAGTATAGGCTTATCTTTAGGCTTAAAACGATTCTAACTGCTCTTGGTTTTAAATTTGTGCTGCAATGTAACCCAACAGACCTATAAAGCCATTTGACAGAGAACTTTTTGGAGGAGAAAGGTGCTGTGTAAGTAGGCAATACTATAATTAATAAGTATGTGCAAGATAGTGTGTGTCAAACCATCCTGAAATCTCTATGCCATGACTTAGTCTTTTTGAATTAAGGAGCCCAGAGGGTGGCAGTGAAGGCAAAGTTATCCAGCTTGTCCAAGTGTTTCTCTCACAAAGGCAAGCTGTGTTGAAAAATAGACGTTTTAGAAATCACCAGCTTACCACCAGTAAAAAGAAAGAGGAAAAGGGAAAATTTTTTTAGTGTCCAGTTGAGAGGCACAAGAGAAACCAAGATCTGAGACTACTGTGATCACTGTTGTATTTTTTGCAAGGACAGACTGTTTTCATAATTTCTTATAATAAAAGGGAGTGAGAGTGGTTCAGAATAATCTGTTGGGAGTTGGTGGTAATTCTTATAGCTAATGGCAACTGGTAGTCAAGAATTATGGCTGTTTTTTGATTCCCACACTAACAGAGTTCTTAAAGGACAGAAAGATTTTCAAATCTGTATTCAGCTGAAGAGTTACATGTATTTCAGTTAGATCTGTCTCACTTGCAAGTGGTTAGCATGATCTCAGTTTCTTGAATCATGCTAAAGATTATGGATTGTTGCACATTATATTACAATAACAAAGATTTATGGATTATTTTAAGATGCCTTTTGTGTTGCATCCATTTCACTGGAATGTTGTAATTTATCAATTAGCAACTTTTGTTTATATCCAAAATAAAATTAATTAAAATTCACTTTAATAAATGGGCTACCTTTTTTCAAAACTGACAAGTAATTGATAATAGCTAATTATCTGAACTTGAAATCAAGGTGAGCTGTGTATAGAAAATTCATATTGCCTCTAAACATTGTAATATCCTATAGAATGTCTCAGTCAGGATGACTGAAACATGTATATGTTTGAAGTTGATTACTTCTGATGAATATTGAGGACTAGTCTAAAAAACTTTCTTGTCAACTTTTTACATCACTTGCATCTCTTTGTGCTGTAGTCAGAGTGTGACTGCAACCATGTCTATCCCTGACATGAAATTGCAGTTGTAGGAGTTCTTAAGAGAAAAGTGGCATTGTTTTATGGACTGGCTCACAAATGTCTAATTTATGTATACAAGGTGGCAGTACTTTGTTTGTGGAAGATAGTAAGGGGTGGAATTAGATCTTGTAAAACCTTTTCCTCTGTAAAATATATCTGTACACATTACTTTACTGGTTTTATATGCTTATACCAAAAAAAGGGGGAAAAACCTACATTAACATAAGTATAAATATATGCAGATACTGTATATTGGGTATGTTTCCATATATATTATTATTTAGAAATATTAATGCATTAAGATATTTTAAATACATTTCTGAAGTTCTAATATTTCTACCTTGAAATACTTACAGTACATACAATAACCTCTGTCTGAAAAACTTAACATTGAAGAAGATAATAAAGACAGCAAACTATAACATAACAATATAATTTTAGTCTAAATTGATCTTTGCTTATTATTTGCTCAGAAGTTTACAGTTCAGAGGTTTTGGTGCTGCAGTGATCATAGGTGACTGTGATGTTACCAGAAATAACTAAATCTTTAAGAAAATTCATTAACCCTCATCTAGAGGTCATTCAAATTAAATGTAAATACTCAAAAAATCTTTTCCTTCTTGTACCCTGCTGAGACAGTGGGCTTGTATCTGTACTATACAGTGGAAAGGGATCTTTTTTAGCCAAGATTCATAATTTACAATATAATTGGGAGCCAAGAAAAATACACTAGGAGAATTTCATTAGGAAAAAGTCAGTCCTATTTTGCACTATTTGCAACTTTGGAAGGTTCAGAAAATCTTGGGGTTTGAGATTCAAATATGTAAGCACCATATTTGTAAGAAACAAATACTTCAAAAGTTTCTTCAGAAAGTGTAGATAAAAAATCAATTTGGTGGTGGCTGAAATAAAAATTAAAGGCATGTATACAAATGTGTTCTCTGGTTTTGTACCTATGATGGTCTCCATCTTGTCTGACCACACTGGGCTCTTGCTGAACTGAGGAATTACTGACTGGTGGTGACATGTGTTAATTGATTGATGTAATCACAGGAAAGGATGTCATGTTGGTTTTCTATGATCTGCTACTTCCACTTACTGCTCTGCCTAGCACAGAAACATTATTTTACACTGATTTAGTCTCATTGCTGTCCTAAACTTTGTCACAGAGAAGATAAATTTTATTCAGTTGATTAATGGGGGTGTGTTACCCTGTTTTTTCTAAGTTTTTTAAAGCCTTCTTGAATTTCATAAATGGAGTCAGATCTTTTAGTTACTGTAGAATATTAGAGCAGTTTTCTACCTTTTCCCACAGATGTAACATAAACAAATCCTTTGTTTTTCATTCTCTGTCCTTTGTTTGCATATTTGTAACTTGAAAACAATTGTAACTGACAATTGGTCTGGCCACTGAGGCTGAGAGGTGGAAACCCCAAAAAGCCAATCTTCTGCTAGACCCACAAATGTATAAAAAGTAAGAAATAAACAAAGGGGTCTCTTCTCCGCTCTCTCAGCTGTGAGCTGGATCGGAAGGACCTCTGCCTTGCAAAAATCTGTCTGCATGTGACTGCTTTGTGTGTCTCGGTGACAGGGGTGAACTTAGTTTGAAGATGCTCAGATCTTTTTCGTCATGATGGACAAAATCATGTCCTGAGGTGCCTAGGGTGCAGTGAGCCACACAAACAGGAAATGGAAATCATATTAAAGCCAATGGAGAATTTGAGATTTATGAGCTCTGTTTACTGATACTTCCCTTGGTCTTACTGTGATATAAATAAGCTTGAACTACTGTCATAACTTTCTAAGAAAAAAGCAGTAGAGATACCAAGCAGAAATTTAGTCACATGAATGCTTTGTTCAGATGGCAGGAGGAAATAGTGAGTGAACTCTTCTAAATCCAGGATTAAACCCGAAGTCACTAAAATCAGAAAAGGCATTAGGATTCCACTGAAGTGCCAAACTGAAAACTTCATGCAGTTGTTTAACAACTGGCTAGAATGGGAATATGAAGAGTCTTGTTCTGCTTTTTGGGGCACAATTTGGTAGTTGTTTGTTTTAGAGGAAACTGATATATATCTTCAGGCAGTTAAATAATGTTAATTCATTCCATTCATGGGCTCAAGCAAAAGATTTAGCCTGCCATATCACTTCCTATATGTTTCCTGCTATATCCAAGATGAATGTTAAGTAAAACAGATCTCCACAAGCACATTAGGATGCTAGCTGGTATAGGAAATATTTTAACATTTTGTCAACACTTTGAAGTAACTAGTAGTGGAGGTGATTAATCCTGTCAATGAGCGACTTTGAAGGCCTGGTAATGTTTGAGGCCATTACCTAGAGAATCTGTATGTGGAGTTACAGATTGCAAACTACTTGCTATGGCAAATAATTTTGCATTTTTGATTTGTGGAGAAATGTTGGGTTTTGGGTTTTTTTTCCATGGGGGATGTAATTCTTTCTCAACCACAGTCATCCTGTGTACTTCTGCTGAAAGTACTTTACAAAAAATGAAGTTAAAGCAACAGGAAAAACTTACTTTTCAATCCGATATGAATGCACTTTGGAAATCGCTTTGGCTGACGTTTTTACATCCTAAAGGAATTCCAGTCTTGCAATTAGAAAACAAGTTTTCAGTCCTCCTGTGAATGTTGGGAACCAAAGACAAATAGAAACTCAAATTGACCATGCCAATCTTAGGTACATACCAGTAAGAATATACAGAAGGCTTTTATCTACATGAAAATTTGGAGTTATAGGACTGTGTCTAGCAATGAGTTACAAAGTCCTTTATGTGTTCTGCCATTAGTCCAGGAAATACTTGGAGCTTCCATGTGAAACTTAAAAACTAGTAATTTGATCAGAATTAAGAGAGTGATAACATAATCTTTTTAAATCATCATTGTCAGTACAGCCTGTGAATATCTTAGCATACAGTGGATAGTAAGGGAAACAAGGTGTCCTCTAAATACAGATTTTGTACTAAAATTCTGAATGGGCTTCAGAGTTTTCTTTTTTGTTGTTGGTTTGTTGGTTTGGAGTTTTCCTTTCCTTTCCTTTCCTTTCCTTTCCTTTCCTTTCCTTTCCTTTCCTTTCCTTTCCTTTCCTTTCCTTTCCTTTCCTTTCCTTTCCTTTCCTTTCCTTTCCTTTCCTTTCCTT
>JAIXNV010000025.1:11343020-11387184 GCA_020917445.1 Riparia riparia | reverse complement strand
CCCTTTCCCCTTTCCCCTTTCCCCTTTCCCCTTTCCCCTTTCCTTTCTTTTCCCTTTCCTTTCCTTTCCCCTTCCCTTTCCCCTTTCCTTTCCCCTTCCCTTTCCCCTTCCTTTTCCCCTTCCCTTTCCCCTTCCCTTTCCCCTTCCCTTTCCCCTTCCCCTTTCCCCTTCCCCTTCCCCTTCCCCTTCCCCTTCCCCTTCCCCTTCCCCTTCCCCTTCCCCTTCCCCTTCCCCTTTTCTTTTAATTTGCTGCCATTCCAGTAAACGTAGCAAAAGAAATTTTGAACACAGTGGATGTCAGAACAACTTGGCAAATAGTATATATTTGCAAACAGTGGACGTCTTTGCTCTAGCTGACCACCAGTATGCTCTGCTGTCTGCTCTGCTTACCTGTTTAAAAAAGTGTAGAACAAACGTAGTATTAGTACTGCTCCTTCTGTGACTTCTCAAAGTTGCACATACGGAAAATATTCCTTCTCTCCACTGTTTCTGTCAAGCAAGCACAGTAATTACTTTGCTTTTCCCCTAACTTCACTGGTGAGTGGGGAAATGTGCCTGTATTACTTTTATACAGAAATTATTTCTTGCACAGAGGGGCTGACAATTCCAACTCTGTTTGTCCTGGTTTAAGTGACTGCCAAATTTTAGAGCTGGGATTAATAGGATAACACTGTCTTTTCTTTGGAAAGCTTTAACTATCAGCAAAGTTTAGTACTTTAATGCAATATAATATTACTATGCGGAAGTAGGGAAAGGTAGATCTGCAGTTATGTGATCTCACAGATTTTTATATGTATTTTATTAATAATGGGCTGCTAGAAAAATCTATGAAATTATAGTTATGTATAATGATTTATGAATACATCCTCAGGAATTCTTGCCTGAACTCTTCAGAGGGGCAAAAATACAACACGTGGAAATTTCCTTAAGTTTTTTAATTTAATTAGCTGCATGATTTCTCATGGTTTAGACAATTACAGTTTTGTAAATATAGTTGGATCAGTTTAAGAAATCATTTGATGCTGTTTGTGGTTGTCCTTCGGCAGAACATAATAATCACTGTCATATCTGAGATGACATGAAGGAATCACATGACTATTTCTGTTCTGTTTTCAGTGGAAAATTAGTTGAGGCTTGCTGGGAAGACATCTAAACTTGGGCTGTCAAGCTTTAGGATATTCACATCAATGAACTTAGCACTCAGCAAGAAAATAATAGTGTACCATTGGGTTTGTTAAACACCTCTGAAAAATTAAGAAGAAAAAATATCAAATTCATAAAATTTCAGTCAAAATCTTTCTACTTGTTCTTCAATGGGGTTTTTTTCTATTGTTTTGGCTGACAATTTATTACTCTTTAACAACTTGATAGCGTTTGGGGTAGCCAGTGATACAACACCAAGATGTAAGCTCAGACAAGTAACAATAAATCATGTTTCTTTTACAAAACTAAAAGCTATGCTGATATGGAGGTTTTTATTAATATAAAAATACAGGATTTTAGAAGCAGGTTTTGGTGATTTTGTAAAAGTAAAGAAACAGCTTGTACTGAGAACACATAGAAGATTAGCTATTAAGCTTGGTTGTTATGTAGTTACTATCTAGAAGTCATATAGGTAAGATGAATAATGTTGAAACTCAGCAAAGCGGGACCTAGGTATTTGTAAAAATCAATAAAGCTTTGTGGCTTGAATCCAGCAAAATCAAATCAAGCTTCTCATTTTTGGCAAGAGCAAAGTGACCTAAAAAATAGCCAAACCTCCACTGTATCTGCCCAGAAGCAAAGATCAACCTGAGGAAGATGTCAGCCTTCCTCTCAAGACCCCAGCTCATGACCACGAGGAGATGTGACAGCTGATTAGAATATGAAGCGAGTGAAGGTGGGGAATGGACGGGTGGGGAGGTGTGGGTTTGTGGGATCAATGTGTATTTAAACATGGACCTCGACCAGGTACATATGGTTTGGAGGAGGTATCCCACCGTGGTCCCAGCTGGAAATAAGACATACCTGCTTTACAATTTACAATTGTAAAGTCCTTATTCTATGCTTCTATGCTATGAAACAACAACTGAATAATTACTCTGAATTCCTAACAAAATCACAACCATATCAACAAGACTCAGGGGACCCTAAGACGGGACAGAATTAAAAAAGTTTCTTCACTTATTTCTGAATGTGTTTATAACTGCTCAGTTACAAAATTTCCAGCTATTGCAAACTCCCGTGTTTTCTCACTTCAATTTGAAAGGACACAATATATCCCAATATTCCTTCTAGACAGATTATTTTCCAGTAAGAGTGCATGAAAAGTTACCCTGTTAAGTATTTTCAGAATTGAATAACATTAAGTGAAATTTGTGCATTATTAGGTGATATTAAAATCTGCATTGGCAATCTGTTAAGATCGTGATACATAGAAAGACATAATGCTCTTCCAGCTTCCAATAAATACATTTGCTGGTATATAGTCTGAGTTAAAAGGAGGTAATTTTGCTTCATACAAATTATATAGAGCATCATCAAGCTTGTTTTCTGTTGTTTTTTCCAGTGTACCAGTAACAGACATGCTAGCCACATCAAAAGAAATTCATTATCATTCAATGAAGAGCCTCTGAAATTTGCCTTTAAGTTTGACATATTTGATATTACACTTTGTTTGTTTGTTTTAAAGAAATTGCCATCTCAGTGCATTCTTTCCAAGTTAAAGTGAAGTTCTAAGAACTTCTAAGAACATTCCTATCAAGATTTAGACTATACTTCATGGCAAATCAAGAGTTTTATAATTTTAGCAAGCATGGAGAATTTTTCCTATGCTAAAATTTGTATGCTAAAATATTTCCAGTAAGGTACTATGTATGAAGTATTCCATATTTCTCGTACAAGCTTCGCTGTGATGCTACCCTTTGGGTGAGATCTGAGAACTGCAGAACTCAGTATTGCTCACATTCTGTAATGTCTCTTTCTTATAGCACTTTTCAAAAAATGCACTGAGCTTGATTTTGTCTTTCATCAGTTTTGCTAACTTCAGCAGAATTAAATGAATGTAACGGATCTACCAACTTGCTCCAATTCTTAATGTATAAAGAGAATGCACCCCAAGTCAATTTGAAAGATGCATGAATTATAATGAATACTGGATTTCATTTTTTTCCTCTTTGATTATCTTGGCTCTTCTTCTGCTCTGTCATTGCTTTATATAAGCAGAAATTCACTACAAACATGAGTGTCCTTCAGCAGTAGAGGAGAAATATCGGATGTGATAGAACTGTTTTGCAGAGAGCTTCCTGATTTCCTGTAAAAGACTTCACTTCTTCTACTGTCTAATGGAAGAGGCTGCCTGTGTAAACCTTGTTCATCTCGTATAAATTTAGATCATAACTCTTAGCAATATTGCTGTTCTCATTAATAGGATTGAGAATATTTATCAAATTTTTATAGGGACTTGATGTTTTCACAGAACTGAGCCTTTGCAGTATTTAAATCATCTGTTTACAACTCAGTAAAAAAATAGTTTTATGGAATATGTTTCCATTTTGGAAAGGAGAAACTGAGGCAGAGGTTTTGCTGTTTTCCTAAAGTTAGCAGGAGAGATCATTGGTGAAATCCATTCTCAGTCTCCATGACCCATTGACCATTATCTGCAGTGTCGTTTCAGGAAAGGCAGTCTTTAAAGCTGTACATAAATCAATAGCTGGTAGAGGTTAGGGTTTTGGGTTTTTTTTTAATTAGAAAAGATCAGAGATACAAAGGGGTTTGAAAGGGTAAATATCAATAGGTAAGATCAGCTGCCTATGTCCAAAGCGCAGTGAAGTTTATGTCAGCCCCTGTGGTATGAAAATAAAGCAGTGTGTTCTCCTGGTTGAGATCAATAAGTATAGAGCTGTATAAACAGTATTTTATTTTCAAAATATCAGATGAAGTTTTGTAGCAATGTACAGCTGGTCTGCAGCTGGACAAAATGAATCTGATCATAACAGATATAGCTGACCTGGCTTGTTCTAGCAGTCCCTAGGGGAACAAAGACCTCAGCAATCCCATCTAAGCCCTGGATGTAGGCACATCACTGGCCAGAGATCTGGGTGATGCAGAGATTCACAACCTGCCTTTCCAAGCCCAGGAAATTCAACCTCGCTTTAAAAGGAAGCTTGGGACAATAAATCATGCTGTTTGCTGAGGAGTCTTGAGATGTACTGTGTCATGTGTCTCCAACCCACAACTGTCATGTGACAACTTTTTTTTTTTTTTTTCATTTTAATGGAACTATTTTGAAGTTTATCCAATCATTCTAAAAGCACATTTCAAAGAATGTTTATGGGAAAATGTTTATGGGAAGTTACAGCATGGAAGTACTGTTGCCATTTCTAATTTTTGTTATTGAACTTGGAGGGTGTTTTTGAGAACAACAACAAAAAAAGGCTAATTTTACTCTGTACTAAGTCTTAATGAAATAACACGAGACTACTTACAAAAAAAAAAAAAAAAAATCAAAACTGAGGCCACTCTAACTCCCTTGAAGCATGTAAATGTAATTTCTAAAACCTGACGAAAAATGAAAACCACCGCTGTTCAAAGCCCAGTCTCCCCATGCATGAAATGGTTCAACTAAACTGGTGTGTGCCCTTGTGTGATTTGTAGTTGGAGGGAGAATTATATCAATACTTCAAGGTTTTCTTCTTTGGACTGTTTCTTCTCCTTTGTACTTCTCTGAATTTGCAGTGTATGTGGTAGTCTGTCTCTGAACTTCACTCTGTGTGCAGCATCATTACTAAATGATTTCAACTAAAGATTGAGCCATAACATGCATTTGGAGTCTGGATGTCATCCCACCCTCTCTGTATGCTGCTGTGACTGTAGGACCTCAGGGATCTTGTTTGAATTCACAAGGATTTGTATAGAAACAGAACCTACAATCTTCAAACTCTCAGTCTTGTCTGTAGCTACTGTGCAGTCATTATTTTCTAAATCTGCACTTTTTTGCATTTAACAGATAACGTTATGGCAGTTTCCTTTACACTTGTCTTAGGGAAAAGCCACCATGACCTTCACTGTGTAAGGAAGTAATATCTATGTAAGCAATTTTTCTCCACCAGTACACTAATCATAAAATCTTAAAATAGCTTGGGTGGGAAGTGACCTTGAATATAATTTCATTCCAATGTCCCTGCCATGGAGAGATACTCTCTTCACTAGACAAGTTTTCTCAGAGGTTCATCCAGTTTGGCCCTGAACACTTCTGGGAATGGGTTATCCACAGGTCTTCTGGCCAACCTCTTCCAGTGCCTCACCATTCTCATAGTGAAGAATTTCTTCCTAATATCTAAACTAAACCTATTCTGTCTGTTTGAAGCCATTCCCCCTTGTCCTAGCTCTCTCTTTATACCCTTGAAAATAGTCAATTTCCATCTTATTACAAGGTTCCTTCAAATACTGGAAAGTTGCAGTTAGGTCACCCTAAAGCCTTCTCTTCTCCAGGCTGAGCAATCACAATTCTTTATGCCTTTCCTCATAGCAGAGGTGCTCCATCCTTTTGATCACCTTGGTGTCTCTCCTCTTGCACCCCTCCTGTGTGCAGCCCAGGACGCCCTTGGCTTTCTGGGCTGGGAGTGCCCATGGCTAGCTCATGTCCAGTTCTCACCCCCAGCACCCCCAAGTCCTTCTGGCCAGGGCTGCTCTCGATCTGTTCATCCCCAGCCTAGGCTGGCACTGAGGGCTGCTTTGATCCAGGTGCAGCACCAGCACTTGGCCTTGTTACACCTTATGAGATTCCCATGGGCCACTGCTTGAGCTTGTCCAGGCCTCTCTGAATGGCATCCCATCCCTCAGGAGTGTCAACTGCATCACTCAGCTTGGTGACATCTTTGAATTTGCTGAGGATGCACTCAACCCATTCATCTGTGTCATTGATGAATATGTAAAATAACACTGATCCCAGTATGGACCCCTGAAAGACATCACTTCTCACTTGATGGCCATTAGGACTCTGAACTGTTGACCACTGTAGCAGATTAATTCAACAGTATCATATCAGGAATGCAAATATTTTGCTGGTATTTTAGTGGGAAAACACCACTGAAACAGTTCAGGAAGGAAGCTATTATTTATTTTTATAATACAGAACGATGTTTGCTAAGGAATATGCATGGACTTGCTGATAGTGAACATTTCCTTATTTTTCCTTATGACATTAGACAGATGGCCACAATAGATATAGGAAGCTATATTTGAAATGCTTTACCAGATAGGCCTTTTCATTTAAATCTGATTTCCAAAATATTTGAGTTCTTGAAAAAGTAAGAGATACCATTTAATTGTTTTCCATGCTTAAGCATGATTATATGTGGCAAATCAGATTTCTGAGGGGTTAAGGGTAAGATTATTTTTCCTTGTTGTTTATTTCTGTTAAATCCATTATGGTATCTAGTTCCTCCAAGCCAGAAAGGAACTGCAGGCCACGTAAATATTACTACTTATAAAAATCAGCTAGTGGAGTTAAACAATTTTCTAAATTTCTGCTTTCTTGGTTTAATTGCTTGCTGGATTTACATTCAGTTGGTGTAACAAGAGGCATTTAATTTTAGGTAAGAGTACTAATAAATATTTGAAAATAGATATTTATTGCTGAAAGAGCATAATAGCTTAAGCAAAGAGCCAATTCATTTATCTCTGTAGCTCTCTGATTAGAGCTTGCATGCACCTGACTAGCTCAGGACGTAAGCAGACCCTGTGGGACTTGTGTGCCCTCACCTCGTTTTTTTATAAGTACCAGCATGAAAAAAATCTTACTGTTTTCCTGTGCTGTAAGTGGCAAAACTGTTTGGCAAACCTAATTTTAAATTACGTTGATTTTTCTAAAGAATACCTCCCTGCTAATCACAACTTAATGACTGCTCTAAGATAATTGCTGTTAACTTGTATAACTAGTGACACTTTGCATATTCACTCCAGACAAAAAACGTTTTTCAAATTCTGCTTGTGCTTTTCATTACAACTCTTAATCCTGTTTTACTGTCTCTGTGTTTAACATTGTTTCTTTTAGATGCAGTTCTTGGTCTTGAAATTAAAAATCATGTTAAAATGTATATTTTGAATGTAATTCAAAAACAGCAGTAACAGTTGTGTGCAAGGCTAACTGACAAGTGAAAATATTTCTTATTAGTACAAATTATTAGAAAGCAAATATATTGGAGGAGCTGTATTGTTCATAATGGCAATAAAATTATCAATGAAAGATAATCCTGAACCAAGACTATGTATCCATCAGGGTATTAACTTATAGTTAACAGGGTATATAATTTATAGTTATGAGATTTTACAGGGTTTATAGATCTGTCAGTAAAATGTTAATATTTTCACTGCTTTAGCTTTTAAATTACTCTTTCCTAGTGCAGTGGGCCTCAGGTTACATCAGTTTCTTAACACTATATGTGCTTCTGTGGTCTGAGGTTTGGTTTTATTACAGGAGAGGTTTGGGCCATTGGAATATCTAGGTCATCAAAATCAATGGCTCTGAGTTTTATTTCATGTGCAGCTAACTTTTTTCTACCTGAATTTAACACTTGAAATGCTCATATTTGAGAAGCACTGTGATGTTGTGGTGTGGTATTTGTTTTATATTTTGTGATATGTGCTGTTAATTTGTTGAATGGTTCCTCCTATGTACCCCTGTTTGTTCCCCCCAATGGTCTTTCCCTGTTTTTCTCCCCGCGAACAGTTGTATGTCAGTCCCCTACTCCCCTTCCTCTGGGATCTGCCTGTCATCTCAGAGCCTTCCCCTGGAGCTAGAAAGTTCTTCCAAGGGCATTGAGGGATAGGTCAGATCCAGAGGATGTCCCTCCCCATCATCTATGTTTAGTTTGTAGAAATATCATTCACCAGTGTGACCCCTCCCTGGTGATCCCTGATTTGCTCACCCCCTGCCTCCGCTCTTTGTTCCACCCCCAAATAAAAGGTGCTGGCAAGCAGCCTGAAGAGCTCTGCCTGGGCAGTTACCTGGAGGTCAGGAGGTCCCATGCTGGGGCTCCAATAAAATCTTGTGACCCGCTCAGCAGAGTTCACCTTTCTATCTCCACTGTCGTTGCCTTGCACCACCTGTGCCTACTGCCGAGGTTGTGTGAGAGCCAAGACCCCACAGGACTGGATTAGCTGGCATGGCCAGCTGTCCGTACCTTTTCACACCGCAATGTCTGAGCTAGCCTGGGCGAGCGTGTGGAAGACCACGCATTAGGCTCTGTGACACTATATATTTCTTCATGAGAAGTTTATGGTTTCCATGGCATATTAAGTGTTCTTTTTCCTTCCAATCTCCCTCTTGCTTCCCAGTCGTGCTGTTGGTTATGATTTGAGGAATAGCAAGGTATTCACTTGCCTGCTTAGAGACAAATGCAGTTAAATATCAGAGAAGACTTGCAAGCAGTCTGATGTTCATTTTGAACCTTACCAAGATGGTATGTTAATGTTTTTGGGGTTTTATGCCTCTTTGGTGGGTGAAGATCACTCACTCCCTCAAATTGTACATTCATAACCAGTGTGTGGTGATTCCAGTTAGCTCCAGCTTCGGGCTGGAGTCTCAGACTGTAACAAGGTCTCTTGTCCTCTCACAGGACCACTTACACCACAAATACTGTACTAAAATTTTCTCATTAGTTCCTTTCAGTAGCCACAAATACAATTTTCTAGCGTTTCCAGATTTAGATCAGTATTATAATAACTCTGTGTTTGCATACACATACACATATATATATAAAATACATATACACACACATATACATATATATCTAAATATAATTATTTTGCATAACTGAAGGATCTATGTTATCATTTCTTACAGGTAGAAGCCTGCAGTTTATTAACTGTAAGCATTCATTCAGGTCAAAGAATGTAGGGATCAATTGGGTAAGAAAAAATACAGCATTTCACATTACTTATTTTTTCTAGTTTGTTAGAGTATTATTTTTAAGCTCTAAAGTTTTGTGAAGTCATATACCTTGATTCTAAGAAATCATTGCACTTATTTATATGTGTCAAGTTATCAAGAATATGGGCCTAAATTTGAAGGTGCCAGTAGACATATCTGAAACACATTGATGCAGTTTTGTGCAGTTTTGTGACTTTTGAAGAGACATGTTGGCAGAGAAGCTTTATAAAGTAAAGGTCTTTGTAGATCTAAGTAATTTTTTGTGTCTACAGACCAGGTGGGAAGATCAGTATTCACAAGTGTGTGTTAGTCAATAAATTTCTGTAGTTTCTGTAACGCAAATGAGAGTTTTCTCCTAACAGCAATTGCTAAAAGTTGAGCAACATTATAGTTATGTTGTTTTCACTTTGAGATTATTTTAGTTTTCAAAATAGTTTTCAAAAACAACATATTAAGAAATTGTAACCATAAGAGGCAATCTTAGGTTTATTAGTCCTTGAATGTCATAAATTTTGGAATGTTTTCAGTGTGGATATGTTCAATATTGTGGTGCTCAGTTACCTTACATTTCTAGTTATCTTAGTTATCTAGTTATCTTTCTGTGGCCTTGTAACTCTATTTTGAATTAACAGTATGTAGGTACATTTTTAGTTATGTTCTTGATATCATAATATTGTTTGATTGGCTGGTTTATGTCAAACTGGTTTGTGCTTTTTGCCTTTTTCTTGCTCCTGATTGCACTGTAAATTTCACAGGGTATGATATTAATTTCTTACAGTTAAAATCAAATGCAATAAAACTGAAGTGCCTAACAGTCTATCAGAGAACGGTATTCATAAAATATTGAGTAGATCTAGGGAAGGCTTGGTATAAGCATTTATTGGATAATATTTTCTGGTTTAATAAATAAGCAGTTTAGGCTTCCTAATTTTTTTTCCTGTTCTCTGTTTTGATATTTTAATGTGTTACACAGTTCTAAATGTTACTCATTTGCAAAGTGGGAAGTGAAAAGATTTTAGCTTTGGCCAGCTCTGATCCAGACATATATATTAGCAAAGTTCTAACTATAGTTTTATTTCTTTATTCCTTGGCTCATTTTTGGTAATAAGTAATTTTGAGTATAAAAAATCTCTTTTCTTTCTGGATGATTGTTTGTTTTTTAATACCTTTAGTACAACTGATAAAAGCCTGCTCAGTAACATTGGGCCAAGAAAGTTAAGAAATTCAGCCTTGGCACAGAGCTGTTGCCACCATGTCCATGTTAGGTCCCTGACAGAGAGGGATTGCTCCCCAGATTTTATGGGGCACGCTTCTGAAATTTGCCACAGCTTTAAATAATAACTTTTCATCATTTATTTATCAGTATAATGCTGGGTTGTTTCTTTTTTAGGTTATGCTTCTTTGTTGTCTAATTCAGCAACATCATATATATAAATATTTCCAAAGATACATATGACAATAATCTGACATAATTTTGATGGATTATTGCAACAGAATTAAGATGTTCCTTGCTTTCTAGAAAAGGTTAATTTGATTTTTTTTTTTTTTACCTTTTTCTTTGCTGTCATGTTTAACAAAGATTAAAGGGTAAAAGCAATAAATACACAACTCCTTTTATTTTTCCTTATGTTGTAAAGAAGTCAGTTGTTACAAGCAATTATGTATTGTGTGATTGTCTATAGAGCAGAGGCAAATCAGGTAATTCATATAAAATGTTTCTTCTCTCTCTGCAGGTTGATTTGCATGAGGATGATCTATAGAAAGAGTAAAAGGAATTAAAACTGGAATTAGATTGACTTATGCAAGTTCTAGAAAGCACACAAAAGCACATAAATTCAATTCAATATTTTAGCTATATATATATATATTTTCTTCAAACTAGATGTGACATTACCTCATTCTTTTAGATGTTAGATGGTCTTCCTATTTTCAAAAAAAAAAACCAGAAAGAAATGAGGCAAAGAAACTTTCTTTAACCTTTTTTATGTTTATATATATTTTTTTCCTCCCTTTAATGAATATAGCTGAAGACAGTGAAGGTTTTCTTTTCCCAGTAGGAGAAAGTGAAGACTATTTCATTTAGATTCCAAGATGTCACTGAGAAGGGGAATGGAGTCACTCAAGTCACATTAAAAACTTTAACCTTCAGAGCTGGCACTACCTGGAAGGATTAAAGCATACATTTATAAGGGCCACACAGTCACGTGCTTTTGCATTTGTGCAGATAATACAGCTTTGACCCTGACTGATAGAAAAAGTGTGCAACTGAAGTTGTAGAGAAAATTAGTCATTAATGTAATTTTGACTGCCTTGTGGTGTTTTTAGACACTGAGTACTGTACTTCATTTTTGTTAGATTAGTTGTCTCTCAGTGAGTAAAAACTAGCAAAAATAATTTGAAAACTTTTAGAGCCATTACATAAATTTGCAAAATGTTTTTTAGGTTCAGAAATTTTATCAAAGGGTAAGAAGTGTTTCATGATATTATTGCTCTGCTAAAAGCTATATATGATAATAAAAGCTTCTTTTAACCTCAGTGTCCATTGACTCTTCAATTATACTTTATTTGCTGAAATTCCGAATGAAGATAGTACTAAAAAATACATTGTAATGATTTTTTTGTTGTTGTTCACCTTACCAATAATAGCAATACAATCTCATTATTAGGAATTATTTTTCTGGAATAAATAATAAAAATATTTTCTCATGGCTTAGTTATCTGAATAAGCCAGTTAACAAAGATGAATATGTTCTTCAAAATTATGTCTGACAGGAACAGAAGAAATTTCCCATGTATATAGACTGTGTTTAGTGCTCTAAATCTTTCCTTATTTTAGGAAAATGTGTAGTTCTGAGGTTACCTTATATTAAAAAACATAGTCCTGATGTAAATATTTATTTATTTTCTCTGTGTATTCATGAGGTAAGGTAACCTTTACGTAATGATAAGAATTTCAAAATATTTCTGAATAGCAGGCTCTCACATTTTTCCAGGGTTAAATATTTCTAACAATGTTAAAGGAACTGTCAGAGATGTGCTGTTCATTAGTAGTAGTGAGTTTTCATTGTACATTTTAGAAGAAGGAAGCAGGGAGAGGAGAAATAGTTATAGAGGGCTATTGTTCAGTTATTGCCTTATTGTAAGCTGTAAGAATTAGATGGTTGCTTTTAAAATCTAAAATTGCCTGCATGAACAGTTATATCAGATTAAGAGATAATCTGTTGGAGGTGCTAAGTGGAAGAAAAAGGTCCCTGGGGATTTAGGTGTGTCTTTCAAAAGCATGAAAAAATCAGCAATACTTATTTTCCTAGAAATTGGCAAGTAGTTTAATTTTGTGTTCCATTCAAGAGTTGATTTAAGTGTCAGAGTAAGTGATTGGGGAATTGACCTTAAAATTAAAGTTGAATATATTGGATCAGAAGAAATTCTTGCAATTCATCCAATATAATACAATTTAAAAAATGTATCTGTGTAGAAAATAGCACAATAGTCATGCTAGCTGATCTAATGAACAACTGATCTATATTAATAGGATTGAAAATGTATTTTATGTTTCTGTGATTTCTAAGTGGTATGTTATAAACAATGCAGTTGGAAACATAGTATTGTAATATAGACTCAGTCAACATAGTATTGTAATATAGATTCAGTCACAAGTACATAATAAGTTCCTGTTTAATTTCATTAATTAATTAAAACTAATTTTCTTGCTCACAAAAATCAAACAGCAAGAATAACATAAACCCCTCTATGTTTTATTTCATATTCATCACAGTTATGATAAGGCAAATGAATAAGCTTTTTTCTCATCTATACAAGCTTCTCTAGCAATGTGTTGGACCACCATGATCGTGTAACATTTCATGACCTGATGAATGCTGACTCATGCAATAATCTGAAGAAATACAAACATGAATTTAAAATTACATTTTCTTATATTTTGTCCTCGTTAGAGTGCATTTGTAGTTCTTCCCTAGAAGAAAGCTGTCAAAGCTTAAAATTGGCAACAGAAACTTTTCCAAAGTAGTAAAGAAATGGAAATTCACATTTGTGTAATTTTCCAAAGTGCTTGTCTGTATACATTTCAAGCAACTTACATGTTCAGAGACTATGGGGAATATCCATATAAAGACATTCAATTTAAAATAATATTTTTCTGTAGTGTAAACACATAGTGCTATTCATTTTCAGTGAAATGTATGGAGCCATTTGCAAAATGAAGAAACTGAGATACAGTACATTTTACCTGTGGATTGTACTCTTGATATTTAAAAGTGATTTACTGTCTTATAACAGTAATTTTACTGTCTTCCAGATGTGTGGAGGTGATTGCCAGAGAAGGACGGAACCTGAAGGAACTGTATTTAGTATCCTGTAAGATCACAGACTATGGTATGTAATATATCTTTACTTTTTGTGAAGATTGAACTGGAGTTCACAGGAACTGTTAAAAAAAGTGCTGGAAATGTAGACATAAAAATTTTCAAAACCTTCATCCATAAAAATAAGAAATTTATGGAAGTGTTTCACTTGCTTAAAAATATCTGTGGTTGGAAGTATGTAAGTCAGTGTATGTATTTGCTGCAAAGTATCCTTATAGAATTGCCAATACCTAGGCAGACTGGGTAGGGTCCCCTTTGAATAGTCCTGGAGATCAGGAAAACATTTGAGAGATAATCAAAATATATGTATGTGTTTCTAGATGCTGTAAAAGCATAACTAAACAAGCAAGAATATGGATTGATCACCTGTTACTGGCAATAAAATTTGAATGAGGCTGATGATCCTTTAAAACTGCTGTTATGGTAAAATAGAGGGGAGCATCTTAGGAATTAAATGTCCTTTCTGATAGGCAACATAGAAATACAGATTTTTTATTTAGAATAGGAAAACTTCTAATGCTTGTTGGAAAGGTGGCTTTGTTTTGTCAAATAAGATACTGACCTTAATTAAGATACTTATTTTTGCCATAAGGCCAGATTCTCAAATGTCTGTCTCCAACTTACATGCCAAATTACAGTAGGATTTACAAACAGTATATTTGAGATGTTCATTTCAGACTTGCTGATTATTTTGTTTCTCCTGCTATTTTTTAACTTTATTCTCCTTAGATTTTATTAAAGAATTACTTTGTCAAAGTGAGAAATCATTCCAGTGGTCACAAAGTCACTCTTCTATTTTCCTTTTCAAATTCTGTACTTCACTGGAGTTTGTATTGTGCATTCAAGGGTATGTTTTTCTGCAGAGTTCTGCTCACCTTATGTCCACAGTAGTAGAACAGGAGGTTGCCATGCAGCTGTTGGAGCTGCAGAGCTTGGAGAATGACAGAGGAAAGGGAACACGGGCCTTTACTGCCCTTTCTTCTGGTCTGCTGTTGTTTGTACTTCCATGGGCAGAACAGATGTTGTCAGAGTTGAATATTGATTTTCTCAGCTCAACACCACTGGTCAAAGATGAATTTCTGAATTTGTGAAATGTCTTGTGGAAATTCAGGGGGGGAAATTGTCTGTAGAACATAAGGTGATAAGAATGAAGGTGCTTCTTGTCACTGCTGAAGGGAGAGAGGTGAGGACAGGGTCAGAAGGCAGACTTGTCCCTTCTGTCTGTGCACTGCAGATTGACGGGCCCTACTCTTGTCCCTTCTGACTTGGACAACCCATGTGGAAAGAGTTATTGTGGGCATAATGGAATCCATGTCTTGACAATCAATAATCTCTCAAACTGATTTCACCCTTCATTCACTGCAGTTACTCAGAGGAAAATGTGATTTTTCCCAAAAATGGGGAGCAACTGAAAAACTAAAACAAAGAAACCTAAGACAGATAAAAGTGAAAACCTTGGAATGAATAAAGAGAGCGAAAAGGAAGTACGCATAGCTAGATGGAAGGCAGGAAGCATGTTTCAGGGGATGAATGAGTGGAGAATAAATGTAGCATTTGGCTGATTAGCTCTATCCATCCTCAGTTTTTCTTCTGTATACTAAGGCCCATCTGTCACTATCGTGTTGTGATCTGCAGTCACTTAGCATGACTGCACTATTACTGGGATTTTGAGAATATTTTCTGTTGATGGCGTTGCTACTACACTTTACTATTCACTTAGAACTATTTTTGCTATTAAGGATCCAGTAAAACTTCTGCTATACTGATTTTTGCTATGTTATTGATTAATCATACACATTATAATCTCCAGCATGTTTCAGCATGCCAACCTGACAAAAAAATTCTGCTTTTAATATCTGAGCTGAAAATGTAAAACAAACTGTAACAAAGTAGTTACTAACGAAGACAAGATTTTGCCCTAGATTAAAAATGAGATAGCAAGTGAATGTTAATTAGGTTAACAAGAGTGTTGCAGGATTGAGCCAGGCATCACCCTTTTCTCATTTATTTTCTAGCAGTTCAGTTGAAGACTTTCTTGCATTTGCTTTTGTTGCTGGTAAGTTAAAAAGTGAGCCCCTTACAGTGCCGAACCTTTTATCAAAGAATCTCTCTTCTCATGAGGAGAAGAGCAACCGTGGTTCCTCACAGGCTTTTGAAGCCCTCATGTCCTCAGTAGAGGAAGTCAGCTGAGGAGCTGCCTGACTTCAGGGAACCTTTTAGGTTCCTTTTAGGTGGTGTCCCATGGTCTTACAAAGACTTAACTACTTCACACATGCAGTTGTTTGGGCTCCATCAAGGAGTGTCTGAGGCTCTGTGAGGCTGTGACTGTGGGGGAGCACGCAGTCCTGTGCAGCTGTGGGGTTTTTTTATAATCCTGAGGGTGAAACACAGAGTTGTCCTTGCTTTAACAATTAAAATCTTGACACCAGTTTTGTACAGATGCGGGATTTTGTAAGCATTCTTTGAAACTGTTCAGTGGCAGGTTTTTTATGCTACAAAAGTTAGCAGAATTTTGGTGTCTGGGACAAAATCATAATTGCTTAGTAACTCAACGGGGCGGGGGGGGAAGTAATATTGCTATTTTTCAGCAAAATTTTTAATCTTAGTAATTAGTAAATTTTAATTTGATACATTAATTTATCAATAGCGTCAGTAAATAAAGAGAATAATTACAGCAAAAACTGTTACTGTTATCCTTCAATTAACTCAATATGGTATGTATGTATGAGGTAATTTTATGTCCTGTAGAGAAGGCAGTGTAGTGCGATCTTTGTCATTTTATTAATTTCCTTCTTTTGTCTATCTAATTTCTGCATAGGATAGATAGTATACAAAGATACCAGGCATACATGTTTTTTATGTAATTAGTATTTTTAAAGTGAAACTACTACATTTTATTTGGAAACCTAAAAGGTTGAATAAACCCCCCCTACACTCTAATAATGTAGCCATGGGCTGCATTCCTTTCTCTGATATTTTTCTGACCAAAAAAATATTCTTTATAATATACGGACAAATTAGGATTCAAGCAGCAATTGAAGTATGTATACATACTGAGAGCTATTAACTGATGAAGAAAGAAAGCATTCTTTATTTCATGTTACATTACAAAATAAATAATTTTGTATTTTTGTATACAAAAAATGTGTTTTGTTTACTTCTGAAAGAAATTATGCTATTATATCCTTTTTTAGGTCTAGCATAATTTTCTCAAGATATATTTTTAATTCATGATGTCTGCTGGAGTGTAACATGCTAGGATATTCACAATTAGTTTACAAGTTTTTTTACATCCAACACATTGTTAAATGCTAAATAATCACTGGAATGCATCTAGATTGACAGGACAAACTGAATTTGTATAATCATCGAGATAAACACCTGTTTGCCTAAGAGCACAGACAGAGTAAAGTTAAAGCTAAACATTAGTTCCTCATAGCGTTTCACCCTTTTTTAGGCAATCATGAGTTAAGCAGGGATTGTCAGTATTATCTTTGAATTTCTTGCCCTTTTTTTTGATTTATGTCACAACTTTAGCTTTACTTAAACATGGTATGTTTTGTATTTAAGCTTTTTCTAAGAACTGGTAAGGAAGCTGGACTTTCTCAGCTCTGGGGAGACTGTGTGTCAAATGAATTAGGTTTGGTGTGAAGATGCACAGCAGTGAGCTAGGGCAGCAAGCACACACAGAGCTGTGTAACTGTCTCTTCAGTTTTATGCTCTCCAATTTTATGTTATGGGTTTTACTGATATCCTTAGTGCTGGGAATTTGTTTTAAGTAAATTATTACTTACCAAGTTTGTAGCAGTGCAGAGTGCTATGCCCTCTGAAACACAAAAGTGAGTTTTTGTGTACAAAGATAAAAAGTTTCTAAACTAACCTGTGAAGCAAGAGTAGGTGTTTTAAGGGTCTGATTTTGCAGTAATGTTAAGTGTATATTTACTAAGAATTGCTTTACAACCACATTCTTTGCTGTAGTAAAAGATAAAATCTAATAGCTTACTTCCACTTCAAAAAAGTAATCAGATCACTGTCTCTTCTATGGGTGCAGAAAATAATTTCAAGACAAGCTTTAAATTGTAAGCTTCCACTAACAGAACACAGAGGGGGGAAAAGCAAATCCAAACACCACCACCCCAAAAAAATAAACCCCTAAAGAAAAATTATTTGAAAGGAAGTATTTAAATCCAGCACTTTGTACAGCTGTGCCTTGCAAAACCACCAAAGACCTTTCTGAAGAAACAAAGTGCCGAAATAGTCATTACTAGGAGTGCAGTTAGCTGAGTGCAGGGAATAAATTTATTTCACAATGCTGCCTGTCAAGTAACCTGCAGAAGATGACAGTTGTCTTCACAGTTGTCTTGAAGAATTTCTGTTGCCTAGTTTTTCTGGATTTTGTGCAACTTAAAAAGTCTCTATTTCTAGCTGTAAAGTAATTGCACAAAGCTTTTCAGAAGAAATGCTTGGCGCAAGGAGCTAAACTGTGGTGTTTTGCTGAAAACACTGAGATTCTGAGTATTGAGAAAGAGCTCTCTAGATATGTAGCCTTTTGCTTTTCTTAAATGGGTACTATTCCTTTTTCATATTGCCTGTTTTCAACATTAATGATGGATTTAGTGTCTGTGAGGACACAAGTGTTTTTTTAAAGGTTTTCGTTCTGCTGAGGGTATTTGCTGAAGCAAAAAAATTAGTTTCAACAAACTATAATGGAATAGTTTTTATGTTAAAATGTTACAGATAGGGTATAGCTGTTACAAGTAGAAGTCTGGAGGAATATGATAGCATTTATACTGAATCAAGTCCAATTGTCACAAGAAAAAAACATAACTGTAACTTGTGCTTAGTTTTCATAACTGCATTATGGATTCTTTTCTCTGAAGTGAGATACCACTAACAATATTAAAATACTTTCCCAAGATACTATTAAATTCTAATGTTTAAATATTTAGGATACATATGCTTTCTATCTTAAAATAGAATATTTTCATTATCTAGGGATCAAGTTGTCCTGCTGAGAGTTTCTTGTGTTTTCTCTCCAATATTTAGCATTTGTCATGCAAATCATAAAGAATAAACATTCTGTGGGCATTTTCACAAAAAATATTGTTTAACATCTGCTTCTCACTTGGATTAGCAAATCTCTCTAAAGCTTGATCTCACTAAAACTCTCTTTCTTAATATTAGCTTTTTTAAATCTATTTTTTAAACACCATGTCTTCCATACAATATAACTACAAAAGCAAATATATTTTTGGGGGGATAAGAGCACCATTTGTGGATAGACAGAATGGAACAGGTGGTAATTACATTTCTGAGTTTAAAATATTTAATCCTTACCCATTACTCGTTTGCATTCTCTTCCTCAATTTATATAATTTAAATAAATACAATTTTCATTTTGTCTTTTAAAATTATTTTGGATTGTTGCTCTATTGAATTCCAAGCTTCTCTTCTCTGAAATCTTTTCCCTATTAGGTTTTCCTATCCTGTGGTCTTTCTCTTTTGCCCTCTTTTAATGACACAATGAGAGCAAGCAGTGATCACACTGACAACCATGTTTATGCATGTAGGTAAATCATCAGATAATCTTTTAAGGACCAGGGCTTTGGCTACCTTCTTGAGTGGTGCTGTGTATGTTTTATATGTGTGTGTGTGTGTGTGTGTGTATGTATGTACTTGCTTGTATAAAGTGGTGGTAATATATTATAGTAGTATCTAACGACTATATATATGCATATATATTGCTTTCTTATAAACTTTTTCCTCTTTTTTTCACAAAAACATTTTATCTCTAGTTTTTGTTCTGTTAATTATTCAGAAACCTGAATTCACTGAAGTCAGCCAGATTGTTGATGTTTAGTGCCAAATTTTGAGGTTCTTTGTTTAGTTTTAGTATTTGTTTTCTGTGCATAGGTTGCAACTTTAACTTCAGTAGACTGTAAGAATTAAATTACATGAAGAGTAAGTAGGTAGAAAGCAATCTGTACCCTGTTGTATTTATTAATGGTACTTACTTCCTTTCATAAGTAATGGGCTAGTAAAGCTAGTAAAGGGCATTAAAATGTTCACTCTTTCTGAATTCTGAAGCAAGTATTTCCCTTGAAACCCTGGTAATTATGGGGATCAGTGAAAGCTTATTCTAACAATAGAGGTGAGTTTCAGAGTTTTATGTAGTTTAACAAATCAACAGTACCTCTTATAACTTACTGCCTCATCCTTCATTATGATGGCATGACTGTTTATGTTGGAAAGAATAAGGGGAGAAGTTGGAGTCTTTTCACATATTTCAAAACCTCTGAAAATTTCCCTTCAGCTAGGAGGAAAAATGACAGCGTAGAGCTTTTGTAAGGACATCTAAAAACTTGCTTAGTTTTGTAGTTGCTCACATAGAGTCTTCCAGATATTGATACCTAATTTTGTTTCCATAAGGGATCCTGTTAACACTGAAACCAAGAGACTTGTTAGTGTCAGGAAAAATAGCTGTGTATTGATGTATTTTGGGAATGGAACCCTATCAATTCTGTTAGGAACTTTTAGGAATGTTCAGGAGTGAATAGAAAACTTCAGTCACATGTCTGTGGAAATCATTAATAAGGAAAAGTCAAATTAAAACTTCACCAAAAGTAATCCCCGTAGTAGTAAAGATCTCTTGTACAATCTTGTCAGCACCATATATCATTCATAACTATAAAAACCTCAAATTTCCTTTCTGTGCAAATTTTATCAGTACTCCCAATGTCACAAAAATGGCATGCAGTTTTCATTAGAAGTTGATTTGAGATACCACTGTGCGTCTTCAAGACCCATACAGTGAGATATATTACTGCAATAGCATATTTCTGAAATAACAGCTGCAAATCCTTTGTCCTATGGTACATAATAAAGGATTTTCTATATGAGCAGTGAGATGAGACAAACTTTCAAGCTATTTTTTGTCATACTGGAAGATGGATTGTCCCCCTTAACCTGTACCCTTAAAAATAATGTAGTGAAATAGCCAGCTGGAGAAAGCTATGAATGTAGATGCACTTATGAATTGTCAAGATGGACAGAGCAGAAGCCTATGATTTGTACACAATTTCTTGTTCTGAATGTGGAAAACAGAGATGTATTGTATTTCAGGATTGATTTGTTTTGTAGAGAGATCCACAAGTTCTGTTATTTTAATTTAAGCTTTTCTGTGGGAAGCATAGTGCTTTGTGTTGTTATTTCAATTCTTCGGTGAGAAATTTGGCAGCAGTTTATCAGTCATAATAGAAAGTTGAATTTTGTGCTGTTTTATCACTAGAGAGAACTGCTTAAGTTAATCTTCAGGAAAAATGCAACTCATTTCTGAGTTCCAAGACACGTATTTCTGATACAACAAAAATTCAAATGGCCACAACCTCTGCAAGTACTGCCGAAAATAGATGTTCATGTCCTTGCTTTATTTACTGTGTTAGAAGACTTTAGTATAATACTCAAGACCTGGATCCTTCCTGAGCTCTTGTGTTAACTGTATTTTCTTTTTTTGCATGACCTAAAAAGGTAACATATCACTTCGTTCCTCCAGTGCCCTCGTTAACCCCTGTATTAATACCAGCATGGCTGGGTGCCTCTCCAGTGAGCTACCCACACAGCATCAGTAATATATCTAAACATTTGTCTGTGGAGCTCAAGACTGATTTAAAGTGCAAATAAATGATTACATGTAAATTGTGCCATTATGATCATATTATGAACGTGACAGTAATTATTGCTTTGGGGTTTTTTTTAAATTTTGAATTTCCCCCTCCTAAAACTACAAACAAATGTATTGTCATTTTACACTTTCATTTCAAATGGTATCTGTTATGTCACACTGCAAGGAAGAATACCAGTTCTAACAACATTAGATATGCAGTCAGAGGTAGATTTACTTAACGAAAACAATTGTGAAACTGTGTAGCATGAATTTATTTCTGGCTTGGATAGAATAATGTAATTTAAATATTTTAAACATTTAATATTTTCTGATAAACACCAATTACTACTCACATTAATACACTGTTGCTATAATCCAATTTTATATTTAGTTCATTGTACTTCTGAATTTGTTTAAAATTTACCCCTAAATCACATTATTTGTTGACTAGCTATTAACAATATACTTTAAAAACCCTACATTTAAAATTATTCAAAAAAACCCTAGTATTACTCTCAGAGGGGACTGTTTAACATTCCTTCTCGTAATTCTAAATTTTAAAGGAGTATTTGTATTTTTCTCCTAGTGAGTGAAACAGAACTCAGAAAGAAGGGGGGAAAAAAGAATTTACCAAGTCTTTTTCCATTTAAGGGGTTATGATACAGAAGTCTTGTTGATATATATATAATGATACAAGTAAGGAGTTTTACCATATTTTAAAGTGACTGATAGTTTGCAGTTGCAATTTATTTCTCCTCAGTTCTATGAGCCAGTTTTATGAGCCCCCTTTTTACTGCACTATTAAACATATTTTATAAATGAGATTTTAAAGTTAACGTTTCTACAGTGTTGCCTAAATGAAAGTGACTGTTTTCTTTAGTTGGTGTACAAAAGGGAGAAGCTCACTCACAGTTCTTAAACATATAAACTGGTGTTTAAATTTAGTAAGTAATAAAGTTGTTCCATCATAATTGCTCAAAGGAAATTAAATCTTTAAAAACATTCTTTTTTTTTGTTGGAAGAATTTAATTCTGTATTCTGTTTTGTACATTGTCTTGTTGTTGAATTCCAGTAATAATCAAACTACTCAAGAAAAATCTAATTTTGATCGTAATCTATCTGCTACCTTAAGAAATTCAAAAAAAGAATTTGAATTTGTCAACTGCTTTGTAGACATACCAGTAGTGTAGTTATTTTGAATGCCTAAGTTTTTTTTAAGAAAAAATCTTGTTAGGATTTCTGTAGTCTTCTGTAGTAGGATTATACTCAGGGAATGAATACCTAAAACCAAGTTTTTTCTTTAAATGGATGAAAAATTAGTAATTAAGATATTGATGTGGCTGACTAGAATAAAAAGGAAACTAAATTGCTAAAACCACAGCAATATGATAAATACTATTTTAGAGCTTTATTTTTTTAAATTAAAAAATGAAATGTTTAATTAAAACAGTTCAGTACTTAAATGTTTTTAACAATTGGAAGGAGAGCATGGAAACAAATTCTAACTTTACTTATCTGCTTTTTTACATGTTACTGAGATCTCATTACGAATAGGCATTAATAGATCTCTTACGTGTTAAGTATTGGATTTGCCAAATAGTTAAATATCAAGTAGTAGGGACTGGATTTCGTATTAGTTTGAAACACGGATTACAACTCAACAGCAAATACACTATAAAAAATTTAATAACATGGATTTTTATCAACTTGTCTTAAGAACAGAGGATGCATCCAAAACCATTTAAATTTATTTAGTGAAATGTAATGAGTGATACTTCCCCTCTGCATTCCTGTAATTGTGATTGTGGGTTAGCTTTTTTGTGACAAAAGCATTTGATTTTTACATCTGTAATGAATTATACAAAGAAGTTCATGCTGTCTTTGTAACTCAGTTATTTTGTAAATGTATACTCTTCACAGCAGAGAACAGAGTGTAGAAACTGTTCTGTTACCAATGGAGGGAATGTGATTCACGTCCCAATAATCAAGTAATCACTCTGCTTTCAAAAATTAATAAATTGAAATGAAAATTTTGTTTTGGTCAACTTCAAATATTTGAAGAGTTTTCTATTAAAAATTAGTCTCAAAGTAGCTTTTAAATTATGTATTTTAGTTTCTCATAAGTCAAGTGGGATCATTTTAGCTTTTGAAATGTCAAGTATCTTTTCAGAACACTCAGACAGCAAGATTGCTTTATTTGCCGTTCTCTTTGGCTTGGTGCCATCATCCCTTAATTTTAGCAACACATACTGAGCTGCATTTCTTCTAATTACAAGATGCCTAATACAGAAGAGTAGGAAAGTATGTCAAAAATGTAATGTGCAAGATTGTTAGCACAAAGAGAAATTAAGAATAAATATGGTTAAAGAGAATTCTTGAATAGTGTAAGAAAACGATTCTAATATATCTGAAATTCTAAAAAAAACCCATGGTATGGGATATTCTGTTCATTTTTACGTATGTTGTGATAGGTAAATGAAATATATTCCATTATGTCAACCTGTTTAGATATTTCTAAAACAATACAAATATTGATATGTTTGAATGTTTTTATCTAGGCATAATGATACAGTTTGTTTGTTTTTGTTTTTTTTGTTTTTTTTTGAAAGGGGGTTGGTGGCGGGGCTGGGTGGCTCGGTGGTTGACCAGGTCAGTGTTTTGTGTGGGTTTTTAAACACTTTTTAATAGAATGTATAATGTATATGATGCAACTCAATTGTTTTGGGGGAACTTGGGAGTTTTAGGAACATGATACTTTTGTTATGTATGGATATTAGAAAAAAGATGAAATGGAAAAGAATTTTTCATACTACCAAATTCTGAAAGCACTGAAATTATAGGTTGCACATCGTGCAAATAATTTTAATTTTGGAGATACAGTAAAAGCATCTCTCACTGCTTCAAGTATGAAATCAAGTATGTTCCTTGATTAAATCTGTAGGTCTACATCACTACAATTGTCTAGTGTCAAATTTACGTTTAAAAATGTGTGTTCTCTCAAATAGCCAATTAATTCATGCATCTTGTTTTACGAGTATGTGAATAAATGCATCTTAAACAGAAGTATTTTCTCAATTTAATTGAAAAAATTACTGTCCTGAAGTTTAGTGAGCAACCAGTAAGCAAAAAATGTCAAGTATGAAATCATCATTGTTTATTGTTTGTAAGGGTTTCTCAAAGGTCTAGGTTTTGCATTAGGGCATTAGCCATACTACTAATTTGGTATAATCATTAAATCATAGAAATTTTGATTGTTGAGTTGCTCAGTCCAGCCAAGCACCCAGGGTGGGGATGTCACCAGCCCTAGACTGGGTCTGCTCTGGCTCTCTGTGGCTCTGCCTGGATATTTCTTAAAAACCTCCAGGGACAAAGGATCCTCCATATGTCTATGGATGTTTTATCTGTGCTTCATTTGCACTGCTAAAGATTTTTGGTTTTTTTCCTCTAATGCCCAACCTAAGTCTCACATGCTACACTGTGGTTATTGACCTTCTTACATCTTGTGGGGAGCTGAGTTAGCTTTGACTCTATCCTTTTTATAACCACCACATCTCAGATTTACCACAGTATTGTATTTGTGGGAAGAAAAAAAGTGTGTTATTTTTGCATGTGAAACAAACCTGAAACTTTAAAAAAAGAAAAAAAAAAAGATAATTAACAAGTGTTAGCACATAAGACTAACTTTCTATTTCTTGGTTAGTCAACTAATGGCTCCTCCTATTAGGAGCTTTTTATGCTGCGTATTTATCACACTGAGGTTTTCCTTAGGCCACAAGTGCTTGTTTCACCATTACATTTTAACTTATTATTTAGAGGAGAAAAAAGAAAAAGCCTTGTAAATTAATTATATTTGTTTTCTTTTTGTAGTTAACTTTGAAATGTCATTAAAATTAGTGACAGTGTTATATTGCCTACCGCTTTGTTTTAAACCAATAGGGAGATATTGGGGAAAAAATGTAAAACCTCCTTCTGGCTGTTTGGGTATTGCTACATTTTCATGTTGGTAGAACTAAATTTCTTTAGCTTTCATTTTGTTTCAAAATCAAGTACAATGAAGAAAACTATTTGAGCAGCAGTAAGTGCTACAACATCCTAGCCTGCCAGTTTTGCTGCTACCATCTTTGTTACAAAAAGTGAAATCAAGGAGACCATAGCGTTTACTGTAGCTGCCTGGTAAAAGGACATATAGCATAATTAACTATAACCAGTTGCTGGTTTGGTGCACCAAATCCCAAATTATGTGTATTGTACATATCCTGTGCTCCTCTAACTTTTCATCTGAATTTCTGCTATTTTCCTAAAAACATAGGTTTATAACCTTTTTTACCAGCAAAGTCAAAAACAGCAGTAGAATATAACTTTTATGGTTAGTCTATACTTGGCTCTTTTTCATTTCTTCCACCACCAAAAAACTTTGTCACTTGGTGTGCCAGTTTTTCTTGATTGGGGTTAAAGAGGGACAGAAGTACTCTAAGTGATTGGAAGCTATTTTCAGATCCTTGAGGAGTTGTGGTCATAACTAATGATGTCCTTAAGTGGCTGTGCTGTACCTGTACCTACATTTTAGAGACTCAGACAGAGGAACATGGAACTGCTGACTGGAAACATGGATATCCTTCAGGATTTTGCATAGGCCAGGCAGAATGGTGACACTGTAAGTGAAAAGGTATTTGAAGCTATGTTTTTCGGGAAAAATGAGCTCTGTAACATATTCAGAATTCCACTGTCTCTGATTTGTGCATTTTAATTGCATCACATTCATCAGTCAGAATTACAGTGGTGGGTGTGTTTTATGTTGGGTTTGGTGACACTGGAGCCTATGAGTAGTTCTTTGAGGCCAAGTACTGTATTGGCTCATGGAGGAGTTTGTTCTTTCAGTGCATACATGGGACTGTTCCTATATATGCCAAGAAAGTGGATAAACAGGTTTATATGGAATTTCAATTAAAAATACCTGCTAGATTTAGGGGATACTTTAGGCAGCTATGAAACAGTACCTACTTGATCTAAATTTTGAAGTATTCATTTTTTACCTCTAAATCCCTGAAGTGATGCTTATGTATGTCACTGAAAGAAAACATAACACCCACTAATTTCATTCTGGCTATCTAGATGATCTCTTTTGTTTCTCTTTTGTAGTTTAAGGTTATATCCATTCTTATTTTTCCTAGATGTAGTTCAACAGTTCTCTGTAAACAGAACCTGTTTTCTCTACCATGCTGTGTTCTTGTCATTTAATTAAAGGAGGAGGATTAAACCATTCTGATCAAATGTAACTGCTAAGAAAAAAAAAAGGAAAAATAAATCTATTTTGTCCTTTAATCAATAAATATAGAAGTACACTTTAAAACTAATAGAAACTGCAAACTGAAAGAAATCTAATTCATTGAGGTCGCTATTCCCTCTGCAATCCAATGTTTTCTTATAAGCTATGATTTATGACCAGTGAGGTTTTGCACAGGTTTGGTAAAAGAGACTGAAGATACAGTGGCTTTTTTGTGTGTATATACACAATACATTTTTGTGATCCTATACAGAGGTATTTTGTGATCCTATATAGAGAGCCATCTGTTTGCAAATATATTTGGTTATCATGGCCTTCACATGCAGGTACAAACATGCACACAGAAAAAACACTTCGGATTATATCTGTTTCTTATGTAGTCATAGTTGAAAAATTGCCTTTAGAGTACAGACATAGCACATATCTTACAAGAGTGTCTTTAAGGGAAAGGAAAAAGATTAGATAGCAACTTAAATATTTTTAAATGTATTTGACTTCTAATGCAGCTGAGCATTTCATAAGTCAGATACAGTACTGGTAAATTTCACATGCATTCCTGTTATTTTTAATCAAAATAAAAAGGTCAACAATGTAGTCTTTATAGTAAAATAAAGTACAATTTGATTACTTTCTACTAATGCATAATACCATTTAAGTTGATTTTAGGAAGATGGAGGTATCTAATGAAAAGGAAATAGGCTGTATCAATTAGGTGTACCCGCTTACATTTACCTCTGTTCATGCATTTGTAAATATTTTTGCTAAAGGCCAAACAAAGAAATAACAACTGTTGAATTGTAAACAATGTTGAGCACATATATATGAAATGAAAATGTTTTTCCAATTTACTAAGTGCCTGGATCTCCTCACTGAGATACCTATCCAAAATGTAGTATTGTAATAAATAAAAATTAAGGGTCAAATCTGAAAGCTATGGGGTTTAAAAATGCAACTTATCACACAAGAACTGAGTTCCCCAGTTCATGGAGATGTCTTAATCGTACGGATCTTGTGGAAAGATTGTTTCAGATAAAATACAGAAACTGTGTAATACTTTTTTTAGCATGTGTACACAAAGCTCTTCCTTCAGGTTGGTGAAATTATCTATCCACACATCTCTGTCCCGTTCCTCATGTAAGATGCTTATGATTCTCTAATCATCACAGGTGCAACTTTGTGTATTGTCGCTCATCTGATTACTAAAGATTCCAGTACTAGAGATTTTGAAGCACCTTGCAGTTTGCAGATAAGAATCCATAATCTTGAATCAGGATTTAACAAAGAAGCATTTGTGTAGTTCCTATTGTAAGTGGCTTAGAACTGCACACAGAAGTTAAGCTTATTACTGTACTTGATAATGGAGCTACTGACAGGTCTTTTGTTGAATGAGAGTTGATGTACATCAGATTGTGAAAGATGGAAAGCCTTGTTGGTTTGTTGTTGTTGTTGGGGTGTTTTGTTTTTTCTGACATAGACTTTAAATCTTGAAGATCTGATGATATCACATAGGGAATAAAAGCAGCTTTAGATGTATGCGAATAAAAGGAAAATAATTCAAAACAAAACCACTTAGTCACAGTAATAGCATGTGCAGCTATAGTTTATGGAAAAAATCCTTTTTTTGCTGTCAGCTGGAACCTTGATCAGTTAGGAATTCAGAAAATGTTTTCTCTCTTCTTTTCAATGTTTTAATTGATTATGTAAAACATTTTCAGATTCTGTAATGCTGAATACAGAGTTTATAGTGCCTTTAAATTCTCTTGATAAACTTTGATCTATTTTGGACACAGCAGCCTTCACTGTTACATTCCAGAATGCTTGGAGAAAAAAAAAAAAAAAAAAGAAAAATTCAAGTGTTAACTCTGGCTATTGCAAATTTTGGATATGTAGTGCTGAAATAAGTCACTTTGTATGAGGAATGCTACTGTAGATACCTTGTTACCTACGCCTGGACTCTTTTCACTTTCCTAATGTTTTCATAAGTGCAATGCGGGTATTTTCAATCTCTTCCAGAGTTAATATGCAAACCACTTTTTCTCAGAAGTAACCAGAGTTAATATGCAAACCACTTTTGTCCCAGGCGAGACAACAGGCTCACCTATATAAATAGGTGGTGGTAGCCTTTGGGAGTAAAGGAGAAGAAGGATCCAGGGGGTTTGATCATTCTTACAGTTTGGCTGCCCCACATGGAGTTAGGATGCAGTTTCAGCAAAAGAAATGTGGGCTACAACATGGGTAGATGGGGAACTCTGAGGTCAGGCGCTCAAAAAAATTGCAGAATAGGGGATCCGTGGGATAGAAAGTACTTGTGGATTAAAGCATAGATAATTTTATCTCAGGAGAGGAGAAATAGCAGGTATCAATTTTAGAGTGGAAGGACTATAATGCTCTGATCTGGGAGAGGGTCTTTTAAGGGGTTAGGTGTTGCCCAGGCCACCCCTTTGCTTGGGGAGAAGGATAAACCCAACAGGCATGTACCCGTATCCTTCTTGTTCCTGTTCAGGAATGTTATTTCCCAACCCATTCAGCTTTTCTGTTCCTGTTGTATGAGAGAGTGCTTTTGTAAATAACACCCTCTTGCCTGCAAATTTAAACTTTTAAATGAACCTTATCTCTATTATGATAAAATTCTTTCTTTTCCAGATGGAGACTGAGTACTAGAAAATGGCATCAATTTGTGACAATGCATCATATATTCCAAAGCTTTCCTTTTCATTACATGCTTTGGGCGATCAGTGTTTCTAGTCAGTTAGGAGAAAAGTTTTGGAGTCAGATCTATGTTAAGCCCTGTGTTTAGAACGTCTTAACAAATACTGCCAGGGTGCAAAACATCAAGAAGCGGTGGGATATTGGAGTCAGATATTACATGAAGTCAGGCATTTTTCATTGATATTTTTCAATCTTCATGGCTATTGTAAAGTCAACCATTTGCACTCACACTGTCTTTAGCTATGCTTGCCCTTTAGATTTGCTCAGTATTGTGGCCAATTCTGTTTAATTTTTTTATCAGTGATCTGGACAAGGGGACAGAGGCCCTCTAAGTCAGATTGATGATTTGTGGGAAGGCAGGAAGGCTCTGCAGAGGTATCTGGACAGGCTGGATCCATGGTCCAAGGCCAGTGATCTGAGGTTCAACATGGTCAAGTGTCAGAACTTCCCTTGGGTTACAGCAACTGCATACAGTGTTACAGACTAGGGAAAAGTGACTGGAGAGCTGCTCTGTGGAAAACCTGAGTTAGCTGGTCAACACCAGCTGAATATGAGCCAGCTGTGCCCAGGTGGCCAAGAAGGCCAAAGGCACCTGGCTTGGGTCAACAACAGTGGGGCAGCAGGAGCAGGGCAGTGACATCCCCCTGCACTAGACACAGGTGAGGCCACACCTTGAATTCTGTGTCAGGTTCTGGGCCCTTGAATTTAGGAAGGACATTGAGGGGCTGGAACATGTCCAGAGAAGGGCAGCAAGGCTGGGGAACGGTCTGCCGCGTGTCTAATGAAGAGCATCTGAGGGAGCTGGGGTTGTTCAGCCTGGAGAAAGCGGGTGGACCCTTTAGAGTTACCACTCACTAAAACAGAAAATGTAGCCAGGTGAGAGTCAGGTTCTTCTCCCTGGTAACAAGTGACAGGACAGTAGGAAACAGTGCTGAGTTGAGCCATAGGAGGTTGAGATTTCATCCTAGGAAGAATTTCTTCACCAGAAGTGTTGTCAAACACTGGAACAGGCTGCCCAGGGCAGTGATAGTATTTGAAAGACATGTAGAAGTGGCACACAGGGTCGTGGGTTAGTAGTGGACCTGACACTGATGGGTTAATGTTTGGACTTTCCAACCTAAATGATTCTGTAATCTTAATTGGTAATTTCGTGTATCCAGATGTGAAGAATTCCTAGTGTCTTTATATTCTGAGCTTTAATAAAACATCAATTTCTATTTTCTATTTTGCTGCCTCTGCTGAGGCGTAGCGACCTGGTTCAGGAACAACACGGCAGCCACACCCAGGCTGCTTGGGCCATCAGCTCACAGACACCAATGTGGTGGATGGCAAATGGCGTTTATTAACTGGTTACATGGGGTTATAAAACTTCCTGTTTGCTACATCACATCCGTCTGCTTACGTTACAAACTATGTGTTGCTTTGCTACTCAAGGACACTAAACAACTAAGTGTTGAGGGAGGGGTTCTGTCTACCCGTACAACGCGATATCTTCCGACTGCCTGTCCCTAATCTCCCACACCTCCTTCTCCTCTCATGATTAAGTAAAAAACCTATAAAAGTAAAAATGTTACAAAAATGCAAAAGCTGTTAAAGTTAGTATAATAGGATACAAAAGTGATGTAATATATTAGTAATGAGTGCACTTCATGGTAATTGCAGGTGTTCGACAAATAGGAAGTCGACTTTCTCTAAACGGCTCTTAACAAACAACACAAACTTGTTCAAAATGCAAGGCCCAAAAATCAGTGTTAGGAGTATCATGGTGAGAGGGCCTATTAAGGTGGAAACAAGGATGGCTAGCCATGGAGACTGGTTGAACCATGACTTGAACCATCCTTGTTGTGCCTCTCTCTCTCTCTTTCTCTGGGCTAGTCTCTCTCTCAGTTCGGCCGCAGTTCTCTCTCAGTCTCACACGACTCCAGTATGGTCTGCATAAAAACAGCATTCTTCTCTCAAGGTGGCACACAGACCTCCTTGCTGCATGAGCAAGAGGTCCAGTCCCCGCCTGTTCTGCAGGACGATTTCTGAAAGTGAGGAGATAGATTCCTCCAGAGAGGAGATGGATTTTTCAGTTCTTAATGGGTCCTCGTCAATTGTCATTTGCAGCTGAGAAAGTCCTTGATGTTGGGTCATGAGAGCTGAAACACCTGTGGCTGCACCAGTGGCTCCTAGGCCAAGGAGCATTGCAATGGTTATACCTGTCATCATTTCTCTTTTGTGGAGCTGGATGGTTTCTTCTAAAAAGCGATACATTTCCTCTTGGTGAGGAAGCTCCTAGGCCAAGGAGCATTGCAATGGTTATACCTGTCATCACATCTCTTTTGTGGAGCTGGATGGTTTCTTCTAAAAAGCAATATATTTCCTCTTCTTGGTGATACAGGACTCTAGGAACAATTAGAACTTGGACACAAAAGTCAGCAAGGTTATTGAATTTACCAAGGTACACACAGGGGCTTATTCCAGATCGTTGACAAACCCACATTCCTGGTACGAATGGGACTGCCCACTTATCAGTCTTTTGTCTAGGTTGGATGAACTCAGCACAGATATTTCCCATCTGCTTTGCTAAGGTTACGCTGCCAAAGCACTTGCCTCGGCCTGTGACTTGACTCAGGGTAATTTCCCTCCGGGGGGTGTCCCACCTAAAGTTGTGTGGATTATCTGCTGCAGAATATTCGAAAGGAGCATCAAGGGCAATGCCCTCATAAAAAGGAGGTTCTCCATTATAACATAACCAGCATGATTTTGTAAAGTTTGGATTGGATTGGTTCAACAACAAAAAGGTAGCATTTAACACACTAAGAAATGGATTGTAAGGATCTGACTTAGGTTTTTGGTAAATAGCTAAAGGGCTAGTTTAGGTAGTTGTCATGACCTCGTGGGCCCGTAGACCCTTGGCTTGTGCCTGGGGGGTGATCATGGTTGGGTCTGTGCCCATGAGCCACTGCAGACTGGAGCTGTATAGAGGATGATCTGGACCAGTGACCAGAGCTAGTTGCTTTGCACAATTGTCCTCCTGCTCTTGTTTAAAAACAATGATCCCTGCCCCATCAAAAATCAATCTGCAGGTTTGCTTTATGTCAAATGTGAGCATGTCACCCCCTCCAAAAACACTATCAATGAGAGTGGAAACCATAGCTGAATTGATCCCTCTGGCAATGATTGCTTTAACAATTGCTTGTACATCCTTAGGATTCACCAGTGAGTACGTTCTCTGGTTTCCACCTGGCCCCCCCACTCGGACTGGAAAAGCCAGTGTGCCCGATGGACCCCGATTGGCACACGCCATTTTTGTCTTCCTCCAGTCTGTGAGAGGAGTTCGTTCTTTTTCTGACTTCCCCTCAACCCAAGTAGAAACATTGTTGTTACTAATTTTATATACTGTTACTTCTTCTTTGAGCCGGAGCCAGAATCGTCAGCAGAGGACAGGCGGTCCCAGTCCTGTGAGCTAGAGACCGATTCAGAGCCGGAAGTTGACTGACTGGCTGCTTCTGGGTTCTGAAGCCTTTTGGTTGGGCTCCGACCCCACCCCTTTCTCTCAGGGCTGGGCCGTCCCTTCCCTCTGGACTCCCCCCGCCCCCTGCTGTGGGAGCTTCTTCCCTTAAAACTGTGTTCCTTAAAAGAATGTGCTTTTTGGCAAGCGTTCTGATTAGCTGTAATTACCCCTTTGAGTTTTCCCCCCTTCTCCTGCTCGCGTGCGTCCACGTTATCAAACAAACTTTCTTTGTTTTCACTGGCAACGGACGCGCTATCTAAAAGACCTTCTCTGTTTTCTTCATCCCCGTTATCTAACAAACATTCCTTGTTCATTCTAACTGCATTCCTGCCCTCCCCCAGGGATTCAGCGCAGTGTTGTGCTGCATAGGGTGGGGGTCTCTCTCCAGCATTTTCTAACAGTAATTCAGCGGCAGAATTTTTGGCACATTTCTGGCTTCCTCAGCTAAACCGTCCCAAAATGATTGTGCCTGCCTTTTTCCCTCAGCAAGGCTTGAGGGCTTTGGAGAGAGCCTTTGCTCCTGCGAGTCTGTGCACTCAGCAGAGCCAACCTTATCAACAGCCTGAACACTTTCGTTGACCTTCAGACCACATTGTTTCACAGTGTGACAATTCTCTGTAAAAGTTTGCGTCGCTGCCCCCACACCCAATTGCGGAGTAACTTGCAAACATTTTTCAGCAGCTTTCGAGGTCTCTTGCTCTTGCAGAGCCTTTTGCAAAGCCTGCACAACTTTTCCCCATAATTTAAGATTTTTCCCTGAGCCAGAAGACATTGTCTCCTCGGCCAGAGCTTTCGTGCATTGACCCCATATATCTGGGTGGAGAATGTCCACTGGGCGAGCAATGACCCCAAGTTGCAAAAGCCTCATCACTGCGAGGGTAAAATCTTTTGCTTTACAATCAATCCCCCACTCTTTATGAATCTGAGATACGACCTTCACGAGAGCTTCCATCCTCCTCCCACAGGTCCTGGGGCATCCCCCTGGCCGAGCTGGTCTTGCCACTCAGCCATCATTCACCCATCCAGGCGACTCCCGATCTCCCGGGCAACTTCCGGGTTTCGGCACCACTTGCTGCCTCCGCTGAGGCGTAGCGACCTGGTTCAGGAACAACATGGCAGCCACGGCCAGGCTGCTCGGGCCACCAGCTCACAGACACCAATGTGACACAAATGCAAATGGCGTTTTATTAACTGATTACATGGAGTTATAAAACTTCTGTTTGCTACATCACATCCATCTGCTTACGTTACAAGTTAGGTGTTGCTTACCTTATCAAGGACACTAAACAACTAAGTGTTGAGGGAGGGGTTCTGTCTATCTGTACAATGCGGTATCTTCCGATCGCCTGTCCCTAATCTCCCACACCATTTATGGTGGCATTGCAAACATCAACTTTACCACACATTCTTGCTTAGCAAGTACATAGAAGAGTAAGAATTTCTGCTACTCTTTGTTGGTTTTGTTGTTGTTGTTTCCACATTACAGTGTCATAGTTTGCCATTGTTACCTGTGTGTTTGCAGGAAATTTTCTTAGCTTTTGTAGATTAAATCCTTTCATTCTTCAGATATATGCAGTGCTCTCAGTTTTAATTTATTCTGGAGAAAAACAAATCCCTATTCAAAAGTGATTTCTTTATAGTGGAAAAGGAATTTAAAAACTAAATTATCTTTACAGCGCCAAGTACATGTTTAATTTAGCTTTCAGTATTTGGTACTCATATTTACATTTTCCAAGTGCCTGTTTTCCATCTTAATTCTCAGAGTAAGAACAAGAAAAATATTTCAGCTGCGGTTTTGAGGACAGAATTCATCTGAAGTTACTTTTGTTTGCAAACAGCAAAATAATAACAGGTGCGGAGTTCTGTCTTAAATATTTACATGTGAATTTAGTGGTTACAAAATCAGTAATCTGATTTAAATTAGATGCAGTACTTACAGTTTGTGTACAAACTCTTGGGCACCCAACTTTTAAACATATTTAAGAAATATTGTATGTGTCATACAGTATTTAAAAACTGTTTTTGTGAGCTTCTTCTGAGTACTGTTGTAGTCAATTTAAGAGTGGAATTAGCTAACAGACATTTAAAGACCCTTCTGTCTATCCAAATAGCATTTGAGTACCGAGAGACCAATATTGATTGACAAAATATTTGTTGATCTGTCAAGAATCTTTGGCACCAATTCTTACTGAAGAAAATATAGGCTAAAATTACATAACAGTAAGTTAGGTGGGAAAAATAACTGCATTTGTGATGGGGGTACATATACTTGGAACTATTTTATATTATTATAAAAGTATGTATTATCCTTTTATAGTACAAGTAGTCAAGAGTGAAATTTTAAAGGAGAAACGAAGATTAAAAATAAAAAATGGATATAAAAATTATGTGATCCAAAAAGTTCACAAATTGATCTGTTACTCTAATACTTAAAACAGAGAACATAAATCTCCTTTCTAATTTGATTCATGAACAAAGGAAAACTTTTTATAGGAAGATGTTAAATATTAGGGGAAATTCTCCATTGAAAGGACCCTGAGAAATAATTCTCTGGCTATCAAGGTCCAGGAGACATCTTTTCTCGCCTCTAGGCAGATGTCTGGCAACAAATAAACAGGGAAAATTATGCACAAAATGCATGTCTACTTTAGTTTCCCAAGTAGGCAAGCCGACCTGCAGAGTCACCACTTCAGAAAGAAAAATGGACACAGCCTAATGTAAGAAACTTTGCAAATGCATTAGTCAGAGAAGTCACCAGGAAAGGACTGAAAAATAGGAGCAGCAGAGAGAGGGATTTATTTTTTCTGCTTTGTAGAAATTGGCTTCCTGAAGTTTTGGGTTTGGATATCATAGATGACTAGAATCTTTTGAAGCTTATCATATCCCTCTCAGCCAGCAAAATAAGTAAGCATTAGGACGTATGATAAAAAGAAGCAGATGGTCTTCATGAGAAAGACCATGGTATTTTGTACATGAAAACCTCTATTTTCATAGGTGCAGACATTGGCCTCACTTTGCAAGCACAAAGCCAGTCATTCATGCTGCCTAAATGTTTCACTGTTTTCTTGAAAACTGACATCTGATATTTCATGCAAAGTTCTGCACTAATTATCAGTCCAAAACACCTCCTTTTTGCAACTCTTTGTCTTCCTTCAAACTTGTAACAAAATCAATGACAAAATGAGTTCTTGTGGTATTTACACTTGAAAGGTAAGATAGCTTTAAGTGATGGGATTTGAAGAACCTGAAAATTCATCTTCTTCAGATCTTTATATTTTCTTCTATATTGCAGTAGTACAGTTTTGAAGTCCCTCTGCCTTGGAATAAAAATCCAAGCCTGCCTGCCATGATTTCATGGTTTTCTCTATAAAGCAAAACATTTTTCTCTTTCTAGTCTTTTATTCTTGAACTGAGTATTTTTCAGTCGCGTTGTTTCTGTCCACTATTGCTGAATGTTTGATTCCTGCTCAGCCTCTCTTCATATGGGTAATGCTGTTTCCTAGATTGCTCATTTATTGCCTCTAGTAGGAAGGAAAAATTATGCACATTTTGAAATGCATAAGGGAGTTTATCAAAGATAAAATTCAGTTTGCTGTGTCTGTTGAGAGTGATTTTTGGCTTTATATACCGGAGTATGTCTTAAGTGTGTGATCAAGTTCTGTGGAGAAATAAGAGCAGAAACTGAAAGAAAAGTTTTGAAAAAGAATGAGGTATTTAAAGAATGATTTGAGGGAAGGGAGGAGGAGGAGGATGTATATAATATATCCGTTAACTGAAAAAATTAAATTATGCTGCAACATCTGGATTTGATGGATGGACGACTTGGGGATTGGATGGTTGTACTTAAAGAGTTGTGGTCAATGACTCAATGCTCAGGTGGAAACTTGGTGATCATCAGAGGCTGGAGTTGGAATTGGCCCTGCTAAACACCTTTGTCAGTGACATGGGCACTGGGATCAGAGCACTGGTATGATGGATACGCTGCAGGGAGGGGATGTCACCCAGAGGGACCCTGACAGGCCTGAGAGGGGCTTATGCGGATCTCATGAAGTTCCAGAGGGCCAAGTACAAGGTCCTGGACCTGGGTCAGGCCAGTTTCAAATACAACATAAACACAGGCTGGGCAGAGAATGGATCAAGAGCAACTCTGGGAAGAAGGACATGGGGTGTTGGATGAGGAGCTCAACATGAATAGGCAGCTGGGCTCACAAACCTATTGGGCTCCCTCCAAAGCCCTGTGGGCTGCAGGGGAGGGAAGGGATTCTGCCCTTCTGCCCCGCTCTGGTGTGATCCACCTGCAGAGCTGCCTCCAGCTCTGGGACCCTCAAACTGAGAAGGATGGGGAACAAGTCTTGAAGAAGCTATGAAAATATTCAGTCTCAACATCTCTCTTAAGGAGACAGCCTGAGAGTGCTGCGATTGATTATTCAGCCTTATAGAAGTCTTTCATTTCCTTAAGGGAGGTTACAGGAGAGCAACAGAGGGAGTTCTGGAAGGGCATTAGTGATAGAACAATGAGTAATGGTTTTAAACTGAACAAGAGTATGTTTAAGATTACATATTAGGATGAAATTCTTTACTGGAAGAGTGGTGAGGCCCTGGCACAAGTTGGCCAGAGAAGTTATGGCTTCCTTACCCTTGGAAATGTTCAAGGCCAGCTTGAATGGGGCTGTGAGACATCAAGTCTACTGGAAGGTGTTCCTGTCCATGTGACCAGTGTGTGAATGATTTGATATTTAGAGTCCCTTCCAATGCAGGGCATTCTGTGATTTTATGATCTACCTTACTTCTCTGCTTTTGAATTGTCTTTTTATTCATGTTACCTCCTAGAAAAAGCAGATTCCAAAATTGACTGCCATCACTTTCCATTTTATTCTACTTCTTTCTGGCAAAAAGAAAGAAAGAATAAAAATTTGGTGTTTGGGGTTATTTATATATCTTGTAACCTACATAATGTACTCTGGTGTTACTAGTACTTTCCATGTCCTGTTCAAGGAGCTTTAAATGCTTTATGTTCTCTATGTGTGGGACAAGACTGGTTATGCATACTTGGGGATGCAGAATAATTATCTAGTCAAGGAGTTAAAGAAATATAAAGTACAATTACTAAATTAATATCCTCAATTATTTCCTATAGCTTTCCTGGGTAGGCAAAACATAAGTATTGTAGAGCTATCCTGGATTCTCTGGATCAATACTGTGTCATGGAACATGTGCAAAGAAACGGTCTGACCTTCTTTGAACATAATGAAACAGTTTAATATCATCTCTTAGTTGTAGCACATAATGAGCCTTCTGTAGATTGGAATCTTAGTGGTTTTTAAAGGATGAATCTAGTTTATGTTTCTGTTTTATGTGAAGAATAAAAGAGGGGATACGAAAGGATATAGTTAATCAAGTATGAAACATTTTCTAACTGTTTAATTTCAATTGACTAAAAAGAATTTTTAAAGCAGTATTTTATCATTGATGGTCTTCCCCCCCGGCCCCCCCCCCAATCAGTTCCTAGCATATGCTAGGGTAAAGCCTAAACAAAGCTTTAAAATGGAATTGTGACTTAACTGATCAGCAGTGTTTCAATTTCATCACTTTAATATCTCTTATCTAGGGAATAAAGATGTATTAAACAGAAAAATGGGATGATGATTTTATCAAATAAGCAGTCTAGTAATTGTGATGAGATACTTCAGTGAATTGAACGGTTTTCCAGATGTGCAGTGATTCTTCAGCAGATTTATATCTTATGATTTAGAGAAGTAGAAAAGTGTTTGTTGAACTAGCAAAGAAAAAGACCAATTTCCAGTATTACAGGAAACACTTTTCTTACAAATAAATGATATATACTGAAGTAGCAATTTACCTGGCATTGAAGAAAACAAGCTGTTTTCAGGATTTTTTAGCAGTTGAAAAAATTATTAAAGCTAAATGTCTTCATACACTGTGTTCACAAACCAGCATTTGCAGTCCTACTTTTGTTTGCTGCAGACAGGGTTCAGGAGAGTATCCCTGTCCAGGAAAATAGTGAGGTAGCAGTTGCTATGAAAAGAGATAGGTTTAAATGCAATTTAACTGCTTTCTGAAAATAATGTTTGCATTTGCTACATACAAGAATATTACTAGTTACGTGGAATGCTTCTTTATTTATTGGTGGTGTTTGGTAATAGCTCTAAAGTAACTGAAAAAGTTATGTTCCAAGCTCCAGATGATTTGTCTCCACATGACTTCTCTTCACATTATAAATGTTGTTACTATAAAATGCAGCCCAAACATTGGGCTGGTAATAGAAGCATTTATTTATTTATTGGGTGAGAAAACAAAGAAATGTGGTGTGTGTAGTAGAACAATTATTGATGTGTATTTTTTCAAATAATTATGTAATCTAAGGTACAATGAAATGGAGTTAATATGCAAAGATAAAAACATAGATGTCTGTGCTTAAATGTCTCGAACTCAGTAGAAGACACATTAGTTTTGTCTTAGTTTTTATTTCATTGAATATTGTTCTTGTTGTGTGACAGTTTGGGATTTTTTTATAGTGGAGGATAATTTCAACAAGTGATAGAGTTTTCAATGCAAACCTTACCAAATATTCTCTATAAATGTACTCTGTTCATAATTTATATATATAGGAATTGTATTGTGGCAGTCATAACTGGAATACAGCTTTGCAGAGATGTCAAGGTAAAATCACCCCATACAAATAATGTCTAACAATATTGTTGGAATAAAAATAAGTATGGACTATGTAATCCTGTCCCTCCTACCCATCCAAACATGCACATTGCATGCAGTCACCCCATGACTTGCTTTCTGTAGCATCCTAAAATGTATTTTTACAGCTATGTCCTTGAATATTTTGTCCTAGTGCACAGGCACACATACATATGTACATACATACATACATGCCTCTACCCATGCATCCGTATGAAAGCTACAATTCTCCTTTTTGTCTGTATGTATCATCTTTAACCAAGACAACCTACCCATCCCACTGATCATTTCCTTTTATTCTAATTGTGTCCCATGCAGATCTTATATTTAAGTTGCTATAGTCCTCCATTTGAGAGGTAGTTTTTATTTTCTCCTGTAGGATGTATTGGAATATGTCAAAATCATTGTTGTGGATACTACTTATATTGGTTTCTTGCTGTGGGGGAAGATTAGGTGAGTATTCTAAAATAACTAGGAAGCAAGAGAAATATTTAAATAAGCAGCTTATGAGGGAACAAATGCAATGCACAAGTTAACTGTACTTAACTGTACAACTAGCAGCTTGGCACCAGAAGTTATTGTAAAAGCATATCTAGGTGTTCTATAGGGAGCATCCTGTCTATTCTGGTTCTAGTAGATTTTGCATGTAGTAGATTTGCATTTTGTTTATACATTTTTATGCATGTGTATACATGTATATACATTGTATATACACTTGACCAGCTTTGCCAGTAACTTTGCATGTACTGCTAATATTATTGCTGTCAGTGGTATAGGGTTTCAATTATACAGGCTGTCCGTACTTATCCTCAATGGAGTTCATTTTGCTGGGGTTTTCTTTTATGGAAATTAGGAGTGATGCGCACATGAAGTGAGGTTTTTTAGTAATACTTTAGAAGCTGTAGAAATTACTTTTCACTTTAACCTTGCTAGCAGTCTACATTTTTTGAAGTGAAAAAATTGTGTATAATACAAATTGATTGTCTATAAACCTGAAAAAATTGATGGTATGTCAATAAAAGATAACACAATAAACAGTTCTGTTTACCACGTCAGTGTGTTATTGGTAATGTGAAAAGGAAAAAGGCTCCAGGGACCTAATTCTGTTGTTTGCTAGGACTGTCTGAAACTTATCAAGGAATGAAATGACTTGAGGGCAGTCAGACTGCTCTCCAAGGCAACCCAAGAATAGCTACACCGTCTGTACCTAGTGTACTGGATTTTTAGTTTTCTCTTGAGACAGCTGGCGATGTGCCATTAGAGCCTGATGCCAAAAGCAAATGTCTCATCATCCCTAAATGCCCTTACATATCAGCTACAGAAGTTTGTAGCAATCTTTCAAAAACAAAAGTCTGATCACAAGAGTGAAGCATCTTTTTTTCAATTACTTTGGTCATTGAAGTTTATCAGTCGTCTTTATGCTGTCACAAGGATTTGTGATAAACCTGTTTCACATAGATAGACATGGTTTCATATGAAACTGGGATGCCATGGTTTATTTTTTAGTCATTTCGTTTTTGACACTTTTGATTTAAAATTGTGCGTGTGGTTAACAAGAAAACTGACATTTGCAAAACTGCTTGTGAAGGAATTGGTTTGTATCCCTGCTATAATAACACAATGAGTTATAATATTCTTCATGTTAATTTGTTCTGGTTCCATAATAAAGTTAATTTGTTCTACTTCCATGGTTGATTATCTTTCTAGGATGAAGGAGGAAGGGCAGTATAGTGAGAGAGAAATTACAATTACAAAAAAACCCCTCTCTGTGTTAAATACTGTCATTTATTGTCTCACAGAAAACCAAACAGTAGTTGTGTAATCTTCAAAATATCACACTGAACATTTAAGATTAATTTAGCAGTGCTTACACATATCTGTTTTGGTTGGGACTTCTTTTGTAACAGAGCAGTCTGGAATGGATGTGGACCTACACTGAAGTAGTTACTTTGGGGTTTTAGTATGTTAGCCTAGTACTAGTACTTTTTTCCAGCATCTTGTTCTGTAAAAATTAACTCTGCCTTTAATGAAATGCAGTATTTTCTTATTATTCTAACTGTTGTTAGACTAATTCTTAACTGTCCTAAGGCTAAGTCTGTGATAGTAAACTATAGCAGTGGACCTTTTGTTTGGATTATTTCAGTTTGTTTCCCTCTTAAATCTTTCTCACTAAAACTTGATGTTACAAGTTATTGGAATTTTTTATAATTTTTAATTTTTCTTTACACTGATTATGCTTACAGCTGAGGTAAATAAGTATGGCCCCAGCTGTTTCAAAGGATATGTATATCCCAAAATGTTAAAAATTGCAGATTCTTTAGCATATCTGATGATACTCAATTTACTGCAGAATCCAGCTAGGTGTGGAACCTCACCTTAGCTTCAGTCCTGTACTTGAGTGCATTAATCTCCTTAGGGAGAATATTGTTAACCAAGGAAGATGGAAAGATGTTTTGTGAATCTAAATAATGTCAGCATCAAGATGGAGGTGCTTCTTGAAAAATATGTGTTCCGACAGCTTAATGATCAGGTCAGGGGCTAGTAGTTCTTTTGAGGAGTTTTAAAATCTTTCCTTCTCACATGAATGCTTGTTACTCTATCTCATGATGTTCTAGGTGCTTATTATTTAAAAGCTAAAAGTCACAAATTATGCATCTAATAATTTATGCCTGATGCAGGAGAAAGTTAAGACATTTTATAATGAGAATATGACAGAACTTTAACTGGAAAGGCTGTGCAAGGCCAAGTATAATTCATCACCTGTTCTGTACTTTTAGACTGTTTTCTAGAAATCCATAATATGATAGGAAGATGGATTAAATGTGATAGGAAGATGGATTGTGGTCTATTTCTGAATGACATTATCATCAGTACACATAGTAATTAAGATCAACTTAACAAGTGTTATCCGCAGGGGCCATCAGTTGGCCAGCTATTTGAAATAAACTGAGATGGGTGAACCTAGTGATTTCAAAAGACCTTCTGGTTATAGAAATACATACGGCATGTAGAAAATGTTTCTCTGAACTTTGGACTTCTGTTAAAATATTTATCACTTTGTTAGAACATACAATATTTGTGATGCTTAAATGTGAACCAAGGGGCTTTGTAAAATCAAACATACAAAAACATAAAGAAGAGGGTTGCTCTGTAACTGGTGATACCTCTACTGTGAGATCCTCGTGTTATTGTCTCTCAAGTGGACACCAGATGACATAAAATATAATGTTGTCATCATATTCTGCTTTCTTTAGTGCAGCTTGACAAACGTACAGTAGAGCACGTCACACCACATTGCTCAGCATGGCTGAGCAATGACTCTGCCATTGTTTTACATTGAAGCAAATCCACACAAATTTGTGCATTTAACACGTCACTACTTTCTTGTTTCCATAAATGTTAGTGTCTTACATAAATTCAGGTATTAAAAGCATTGAGAATTACTTAACCAAATAGATAAAATAAGTGTGGAGGTAAATTTTTGTGCATTGTGTTTGTGCTCTGTAGCCAACCATCAAAAGATGAAAATGTTGCTTTGTATTATATTTTATTTACATTCTTCACAAATTTTTAATGGACTGCTTAGTTAACCTTATTTTGTTTTAAAAGAAAGGCCAGCAGATGAAAAATGTAGTCTCCTGTAATATTCTTTCTGGCACGTGTCATGGGAAAATAAATGAGCATGTTTTATGAAGAGGTTTTATTAAGACTATTTTGAACCTGAAAGAGAAGCTTCAAATAATGTGTTCCTTTGTAACCTGTAGTTTGAAAACAGTAGACATTTGTCATTATATTGGTGCAGTTTGGACCTGGAGATAAAGCAGCATAAATGTGTTGCCATCCTACTTTTAGAGGGATATGCAATGTGAGTGCTGAGGATCAGGTACTACCATGTGGTTCTGGGGTTTGGAAGTGTGAAACATCAATGTGTTTGCATCCAAAGCCCTTCATGAGGACAAGGTTTTTATTCCTTCTGGGTAGAGATGCAGCTGTTCACAGCTTAGTAGCCAGGTAAGTATGTAGAAACACTATGAGAGAGTTAAAGATATGGAGCAAGCCTATTTGTGTAACTGGTCATTCCCTTTGTTAAACAAGGTTGTATCCCCTATCACCAGAAATTAATTTAAACAGGAATATGACTTAGCAAAAACATGGTTTATTTTTCTATGTTTTTAAGTTAGAATATGATGTGTCACATTTTCTAAGTTGTTATACCTGTGATTTGTATTATACACCACTTGCCTAGAAACTAGGAATGCAATTTAAAGGTACAAAAGCAACATTTTATTTTTGGTGCTGTTGGTTAAATAAAACTGCTGTGAATGCATAAAAGTGCTTATCAAAACATGGATCACACTAACAGTCCCTACTCACTGAAATTCTTTATTCTGTAGCTAGGGCAGCATTCACAGTTCACTGTGTACCCATTGCCAAAGGTACTAAAAGATGAATACCAAATAGTAGGACTTAAGACATGGCAAATCAGATCTTAAACTCTTAATTACTAACTAAAATATTTTCCATTGCTTTTGACTAAGTTCAGGGAGGAATGTGCAATATGAGGAAAGGGGAGAGTTTCTTTATTCCTTTGTGTTTCCTTCATATTTTCATTTTGAAAATGTTAGTAAGCTGATGCATTATATTTCTAGCGAGAGTGGCGCAGTGCATTTATTTTTATATATAGAGGGTTTTTTTCATTAGGAAGTTGTTAAGTAAAAAGCAGAAGTGTGTTTGTAAAGAATGTCTGGGCTGTTAACTGTGTTGCTGTACATGCCAAAACATTACGACATTGTTACAGATGCTTAGGATACAGTACCTACCCTTTTCCTTCTGGCAGAAATACATACTCTGGTGTTTGTTGGAGAATCTCCTCTCCTCTCCTCTCCTCTCCTCTCCTCTCCTCTCCTCTCCTCTCCTCTCCTCTCCTCTCCTCTCCTCTCCTCTCCTCTCCTCTCCTCTCCTCTCCTCTCCTCTCCTCTCCTCTCCTCTCCTCTCCTCTCCT